>BPLT01000288.1:0-175689 GCA_019656295.1 Rhododendron mucronatum var. ripense
TTTAGACACAATTCTGTATTTTGTTGGAAAATCTGCAATGAAAATAATGAAATATGTAGATTCTTAGATTACAATCTACAGAGGTGTACCTGCACCATACCACAATTCGGGCATGTAGCGTGCCACGTTCCTGTACCTGTTCCTCGTACCAGAACGGTATGCGTCCCACGTAACATAGTTCAAACTGGAAAACAACCCTTGCATGACCACTGTATTGAGATAAAGTTGTGAAAGTAGAACATGGGTGTAAACATGAGGACAAATTTGTGGTGGTTATACTTTTCGAGTTATCTATTCTTCACTATGTATTGCATTGTTTGGGAGCTGATCAAAAAACAAAATGGACATTGTTTGGGTGAGTGTTTTAATTAATAAAATTGCACTAATTGGAAGACCAAACTCAACGTTCAGCCCTGTGAATTGTGTCATACATGGATAACAAACACAAATTCATTTATCATCATAAATGTGCCCTGCCATGTGCGTCCTCTGTATGCTTGATCTGTTTTTCTCATGTCGATGGCATCGATATTATTTTGCTTTCAGACTTAGATGCTTTTCGTGTCGTTGCACGAGTTGTGGAATAATCTTCTTTGGCAATGGTTGTGGCATAAATATCCCCTCACGGGGAAAATAGGGTTCTGTTACTTATCAACACGTCAATTTTAGTACTTCAGATATTTACCTATTATTTTGGTGGTGGATGCTTCCGAAAGTCTTTCTTTAAATACATATTAGTATTACCTACTATATTATGCAAGGTCCGTGCCTTATATATGTGTTAGTCTGTGCTAGATCACCTATTGTCCCAAGAGATTAAGTTGTTAGGGATATGGGCCAGGCATTCTATGTCTGGCAGTTCTCCTTTACATGCAACCTAGCTTGCACATGGAAATGCAATCTTACCCAGCTATAGGAAGCCAAATACAATCAGAGAAGTAGATTCAACGACAACAAATGATTGGGGAAAGTTTTGTATCCAAAATCGTGCAAAAACCAGAACTTTGATGCCCGTGTAAATCACTTTGTTACTTTGACTCTTCTAAATACTTGGAGTACCTGCGTCAGGCATTTGCTTCTTGGGTTAGGGTATAGGATATATGTCCAACATGAGTGGCTGGCTGTCCATCCTTCAAACATGCTTAATATTTTTGAGTTAAATGTATAAGTGCACATAAACTTCCATATCATGCATGCGATGTGCTCTTGTACCTTGTAAACACAAATTTATCCTTGAAAGTAAGATAAGTATGTCGATAAATACAATTATCTCGCCCTGCCCACACGTCTTCTGATACACGAATTATTCTAACTCGACATTTTGACAATGGTCACAAAAAAGTATTTGAAGCAATTGAGAACTATGTACCCACGTCATTTTACTTTCAATAGTGTTGCGTGATCTCACTTCATGTCTTCTTTTTTTTGATGTTGACAGGACTCACAAACGAAGCCTTCGGAAGGTTCGATTCTAAGAATGTGCCCTCTTAATGAAGTCACTAATTTTGCATATTTCCATAGTTGTATGATAGTTTTTTGCAATGCTTTTTTACAGCGGAAGCATGTCGAAATGGTGTAGCTACGCATGGTTCTCAGAATGGAGGACCAAATACACTTCCAACCATGGTTAATCAATCAATGGCAATTATGCCAATGCCAGCTGTAGGTGCTCCAGGTGGTGTCCCTGGTCCCACCACAAACTTAAATATTGGTATGGACTACTGGGGTACTGCAACTCCTCCTACCCTCCCTGCACTGCAATGGGAAGGCATCTCCTGCTCCAGTTGCAGGGGGGATGGTCACTGCTGGATCTCGTGACAGCCTTCAATCACAGCTGTGGCTACAGGTCTCCCCCTCAGTACCTCCTTGTATTCTTCTTTCTGTCCATGATTTTAACTTCTCATCTAATTCAATAGCTTTATTCTCATGGTTGTGCTTGCTAAATTAATTCTTTCAAAGTTGCAAATAGTATTGCCTTTTTGACCAGCTTCCGTGATCACATCATGTTTGGTAAGGTCATAAGAAGTAGGATTATGTTCCTCTCCACGTCTCCTTTATGGGTGGTGTAATGCCCCATGTAAACCACTGGCCTAATACCGTGATTTTGATCCACAAGCCACACCACATGGCCAAAAACTTAAGCGCAAGGTACTATTAGTAGCCCACAAGGTTTGTTATATGCCCAAGATCATCCATGTAGAGTTGTAGACTTCCGATGTGGGACGGGGTGTTACAGGTGGTGGGTTTTTCCACTGTGGATTAGGGTGCTTATATGCGTGCATGATGGTACAAAGAATGCCCAGTTATTGATGACACAGATGTTTAATGATTGGCACTTGATAACTCCATTGATGCTCAGATTAATCTGTTGCAAACCTCACACATCAAGGCCGAGAGGAGGGGGTTTCCGGAAGGAATTCAATCTCTTCAATCTTGTGGCGTGAGATATCTATGATGAGTGATTGATGGGACTCAGATCCTCTGTCCCAATCCTTCTGTCTGAGTTCTCTGTCCCAGTCCTCAAACGGCAACACGTGTCCTTCCTATCGCAAACTAAAAGGTCATACCACACCCAATCCCTCCCCCTTCACCCTTGTCTTCTCATCTGCTTCCTCCGTTCGAAAACCTAATTCAATCAGCCTCTCTCACTCATCAATACCCACATCTCATTCAGCCCCCACAATCCCTAAGTAGAAGCAACAAAAACCTAATGGACGAAAATTAGAACCTCCACGAAATTAAAATCAATCTGAATTGGAAAACAGAAATACATATTTGGACATGTACTGTTGGATGTGTGCATATATTTGTATATATATTTGTGTATGTGTGCTCTCTCTCTCTCTCTCTCTCTCTCTCTCCATATATATATATATATACACATACAAATATATACAGAGAGAGGGAGAGAGATGTATCAAAGGGGGAAAGGGTACAGATCTCAAAAGGAACGTTATGGTGGTGGAGGAGGAGTGACGAGGAGGGAGGGAGGTCGATGTCGAGTGGCCGCCAGGAGGTATGGTTCGGCGACGGTTGCCGATCAAATCACACGGTTGCAGTCCTTTTTTTTTTTTTTTTACAGACGAGAAGACAAGGGTGAAAAGGGAGGGATTGGATGTGGCGTGACCTATTTGTGTGTGGTGGTAGAACACGTGTCGCCATTTGAGTACTGGGACAGAGAACTCGAACAGAGGGATTGGGACAGAAGATCCGAGTCCTGATTGATGGGGATGGCAGGATCAATCATAATTTATGTCACAAGTCAGGGTTGACTAGCCTAGTTTTGTAGAATTCTATGGGCATGCCTCCCAACAATTTTCATTTGAGTAGTGATGTTTGCATATTGGGGATGTTTGTATCTTTACATTATGTTTCCCTGTAATATTCTACCTTTGTTGAGGCTGGTTATCCTTGCATGTTCAGTTGAGCAATGGTACTTTTGTGTTTCTCCTTTCTAATGGGTGACTTAACCCTTACTTGTTATTTGTTAGTATGAAGTTCTCCAAGAAAAGAAGCTTAGAGCATCCACACCTGTGAAGCCAAATTTACCATTGCCATTTCCATTTTTGCAATGAATAGTGCTATTTGCCAAACAATGGCAAGGGTGCTGCACCCATGCTATGTGCCGCCCCACCTCAACACCCCCCCCCCCCCCCCCCCCCCCCCCCCCCCCCCCCGGACTAATTCACCAAATTGCATTTTGCCAAATTAGAGAGGGAAATGGGTTTGCCAAAAATCTTGCCATATTAGGAAAATGGCTGAAAATCTTTCCATATATAGGCAGTGGTGCAGTTGCTCGAATATCTATAATATTACGACACTCCAGATATGACCTATTACCCTTGGAGAATTATAATGATTGATTGGTCAGAACCACTAAGTTCAAATATTAAGATACACCATGTTGATGATTAATGGAATTTTCTTCGCGTTCAAAAAAAGATACCCCACGTTGAACGGTAATGATTGTGTTGTGCTATATGCGTTTCATGCTACGTTCTCTCTCTCTCTCTCTCTCTCTCTGCTGTAAGTAGAATTTTACTTTTTATACCTCATGTTTTTGAGTTCAGGATGAAAGAGAACTTAAAAAACAGAGAAGGAAGCAGTCCAACAGAGAATCTGCTCGTCGATCCAGGTTACGAAAACAGGTAATGACAATGTATTCCTTTTTGTGTATGATATTTACTACTTTCATCCTTGACTCCATCATTCTATGGTGTTCATATTTATGCTTCTGAGTCAGGCGGAATGTGACGAGTTAGCTCAGCGTGCTGAAGCTTTGAATGAAGAAAATGCCTCACTTAGGTTAGAATTGAATCGCATCAAGAATGAGTATGATCAGCTTCTCGCACAGAATGCTTCTCTGAAGGTGATTTTGGTATTTTATTTTTTTGCATGGTCTGTTTCTATTCCTCGAGGAGCATCATGATTAGTCTCGTAGCGAGGATCATCTGCATGCTTGACAACGCAGTGTTTAGTGATGCCAGTAAAACAGAATTGCCACTTTCAGTTCTAGGGAATCATTGCCTGTATTTGTTTTGAGCCTACAAATAGCTACCTATATTTGGTTTGAGCCTAGAAATATTTCTCTTCTTTGGTTGGGCTTCCTGGAATTTCCTGCTGCTGCTTATTGCAGAACTCGAGATTGTTTTGGTGTATAATGTGTGTAAAGTCTTATTGATTATAGTGAGGAAAGCATGAGGGACATTTGACTGCCGTAGGTATTGGATGGGATGACTCGTCTCAGTTACCTGGGGCAAGCAAGATTTCTGTTTATACTAGATTCCAAAATTTGAAGACATGGGTTTTCTTTCCTACCCAAAACCCCAGAAACCGTACTTTCTGGAAGTGAACCAAAACCCCTTTGTATTTTGACTTCCATTCGCAGTTGGTGAAGAGAACAATTTACATCTAAAATGCTTGTACCACAGTGCCCAAGCTTCCTTTAGTCCCAGTGACATGATTCATAAGATCTGATTTTTTGTTGCAGGAGAGACTTGGGGAAGAAGTTCCTGGGCAAGAAGATGACCATCCTGTTGGGAACGACACGCAACAGACTGGGCAGACATAACTTAAGCAGGGTGGTCAATGAGGATACCTGCTGCCGCACTGCGGAGTGATTTGTAGGGAATTATGCTAACCAATTAGTAACAGGATGACCGTAATTTACATAGTTAATGTAGTTTAAGATAAGATATGTAAACCCTGACCTTTTTAGTCTCAGGATCTACTCATCTAATTGTATCTGTCTCCTAGGGCCGGCCATTGTTTAAGGTCGAAAGCCCTACGTGCATGTCGAGTCTAAAGTCTGTCATTTGTCTCGGGATTATGTATTAAGTTAGGGTTGATGGTTATGTGTACACCGGGAGAGTCAATAAACCTTGAATTTGTTATACTTCCTGTGAATTTAGTTATCTCCGTATACGGTTTATGTGTGTTGGTGATGATGGCGTATTGAATATTGTAGTTCAAAATGTCTTATTCAAAGTTCTTGTACAAGAAACTTTCAAATTTGTGCACATTGTATTACCTGCAATTTTGATGCATTTTGGTAAATTGAAGGGAAAACTTCACTTACGCCCCTGGCGGATGGACTCCCGATCTTTATTTATCGACGCATAAGTTTGTGCACGCATATTTAACAAGTCCATACCCCTATCCGCTGTAAAGAACGATTTCAAACTATCTATTAGAGTGAAATCATCAATTAATTATAGGGACGAACCGGATGTAAATATGAAAATCCTGAGAACACTACAAATTGCCAACCAAAAAATTGCACATTGGAAATATGAAGAATCAAACAGGCAATGACAATTTCAATTTGCTTCTCTCGCTAGAATAATTATGACAGTGACAGAGAGATGGAGGAACAGAGGAGGTAGTGGAGTTGAGTTTCATTAGTCAAGTCGTCGATATTCTTAACGCTCTACTTTTATTCATGAATAGGTGACCCACCCATAGAAAGAGATGATGATTTACAGTGATCGACATGAATGTGATACTGAAACCTAGGCATTGCATGGCCACACACCTAATTAAGACAGGACACTTCACAAAATATCTTGACTTGAACCCTGAATCGAGTTGTCTCATTAATAAATTTTCCAAACGAGATCATCATCGTTGAACCTGCAACGAAGAATATGACTGCAAAAAATTCTGTTGGACTGGATATCGAACAAGTTGCATCTCATTACGTAAAATTCACGACAAAATATATTAAAAACACCTCTTCACAAAATAAAATTCAACTTGTTCACATACCAATCAATATCTGAATTAATGTAACTTTCCGCAACCATATTCTTTATTATGGATCCTACGAGATGAACAGTTCAGATCATAGATGTGGGTCCGAATGAACAAAAAAGAAAAAAAGTATGGAGGGATGAGGAATGTAAAGGAGCTGATCCCCTAGCTAGAAGCAGCCTCTATATATCTTGGCTTTCAGTTAGAGTACGAAGCTCATCACCACCTTTCCCCTGTCATATCCTTTTCTTCTTTAGCACCAAAACAATGTTTCTAAGGCTGGGACTTGCAATGTCTGTCCTCTTTGTTTTAACAATTTTCACAATGGCCACAAGCCGCACCACCGCTCTCCCCATGTCAAATGAGAAGGACCGTCAAGCTTTGCTTGCTATCAAGGATTTGGTGCAAGGAGATGCTTTTCCTATTTTTCGTTCCTGGAATCATTCCATCCACTTCTGCAAGTGGGAAGGAGTTACATGCGGTCGTAAGCATCAGTGCGTGACCATTCTAGACTTATCATCCCGAGGGTTGGTGGGTTCTCTATCCCCTCATGTAGGGAACCTTACCTTCCTCAGGACGATTGATCTTGGCAACAACAACTTCCATGGAACCATCCCGAAAGAAATTGGAAGGTTGTTTCGACTTCAACAAGTTATTCTTGAGAAGAATTCCTTTGGAGGCAAACTACCTACCAATATCACTGGTTGGTCGAAGATCAAAGAAATAAACCTATTTAATAACAGACTAGGAGGTGAAATGCCTGTTGGCGTGAGTTCTCTGTCTAGTCTCAGGCGACTGCTTCTTGGTCGAAACAATTTCAGAGGATCGATACCGACCTCATTCGGAAATATCTCTGCGCTGTCTATGCTTTCTTTGGCGGAGAACAAGCTAGTCAGAAGCATTCCATTCGAACTTGGACGACTTTTCAAATTACAAATTCTTGACCTGTCTTTTAACAACATCACAGGTATGGTTCCAACCCAGCTTTACAACATATCGTCACTCAGAGTTGTTTCTCTAGCCTTGAACCAATTGCATGGAATCCTCATCCCAGATTTTGGTTTGGCACTTCCAAAGCTACAAGAATTTTTGATTAGTTCAAACAATTTCTATGGGCCTATCCCGTCATCGATAGGCAATGCTTCTAGACTTTCCAAGTTCGATATTACAGTGAATTCATTTAACGGGCCTACACCAAAAAGTCTGGAAAACCTTAATGATCTCGAAATATTTGGGGCATCTGGCAATCCACTTGGAACTAATAGCGGGAATGAGTTAGATAACATTATGAATACGTTGTCCAACTGCTCCAATCTACGAGAGTTGAGTTTAAGTTCAAATAACTTTAGTGGTTCGTTGCCCAATTCCATTGCAAATCTCTCGAAACTTCTGAGTTATTTGGATATAACAGAGAACCATATATCTGGAAGCATACCTGTTGGTATTGGGAACCTTCTGAACTTACAGTATTTCTCAGTAGGTGCGAACACGCTTAGCGGCAGTATTCCGGAATCCATTGGTAAACTCTCCAAGTTGGAGCAAATTTACATGTACACAAATAAACTCTCAGGAAAAATCCCATCCTCCATTGGAAACCTCAGCCAGCTAAGCATCATTTCCCTTGCTGAAAATAAGCTAGAGGAAAGGATACCTGATTCCTTGGGAAATTGTAAACGTCTTGTAGGAATTGATCTCGGTTACAATAATCTCACCGGAACGATACCTGGTCAAATCTTCAGGCTTTCAGCCTTATCTATTGGTCTCTTCCTAGGTGGTAATCAGCTAACAGGACCGATACCAATGCAAATCGGTAACTTGAGAAATCTCGGAAAGCTGGACTTATCAGAAAACAAATTATCAGGAGGAATCCCAGCAACTCTTAGCAGTTTCCAAGTGTTGGAACTCCTTTCTCTCGCTGGAAATCATTTTGAAGGTCCGATTCCCGCATCCCTCAATCAACTGAAAGGTATTCAATTCCTAGATTTGTCTCGCAATAATTTGTCCGGACAAATTCCCAAGTTCTTAGGAGAGTTGACCTCACTTCAAAGTCTAAACCTGTCAGACAATATGTTCGAAGGCGAAGTTCCGATTGTCAACGGATTGTTCAAGAATATTAGTGCTTTTTCAGTTGTTGGAAATAGCAAGCTGTGCGGAGGCGTTGAAGAACTACAACTTCCAGAATGTCCAGCAAAAGTATTGCAGAAAAAGAAAGGACCTCTCAACAATAAAGTGATTATACCGGTAATCACTATGTCGTTTGTTGCTGTGATCCTACTCTGTGTCGCAACAATTATTTATCGAATCAGAAGGTCAAGAAGAGAAATTTCTTCGGCCTTACCTTCCCAAAGGGAGTACCCGAAACTCTCTTATGCAGAAGTTCACAAATCGACAAATGGATTCTCTTCTGACAACTTGATAGGTGAGGGAAAATATGGTTCTGTTTTCAAAGGGATTCTTGACTCTACTGGACAAAAAATTGCTGTGAAGGTATTGAAACTTCAAGAACGTGGAGGGAATAGGAGTTTTCAAGCAGAATGTGAAGCACTCAAGAACATTCGCCATCGCAATCTCGTCAAGATAATCACATCTTGCTCAAGCATCGATTTTAAGCGCAATGATTTCAAGGCTTTAGTTTTCGAGTTCATGGAAAAACGGGAGCTTAGATAACTGGTTATACCCAGAATGTCTTCATGAGCAACAGGGAACTGCGAGCTTGAACCTCATTCAACGTTTAAACATTGCCATTGATGTTGGGTCTGCATTGGATTATCTTCACTATAATTGCGAAGTAGCTATCATTCACCGCGACTTAAAGCCAAGCAACGTTCTTCTTGATGCTGATTTTTGTGCCCATGTGAGTGACTTTGGTCTTGCAAAGATTCTTTTACCAACCGCATGTAGATCAAACAATCAACAACAATCAAGTTCAACTGGCATTGGAGGAACAATTGGATATGTTGCTCCAGGTAATTGTCTCTAATTTATTGCTCTATCCATTTAATTAATTAGTTTCATTGTTATCAGTCAATATTGTGGTGAAAACTAAGTACATAAGTTAACGTATAAATCAAACCTCTTAATGCAAAGATAATTTCCCATCACTGTTTCTTCCGTGTTGCAGGACAATGCAGGTTTAGCTAAAGGAGAAAACTCTAACAAACCTTTTTATGGGCCCTCGTTGTATTTCTTTTTCTTGAAATGTTGGAGAAATTCTTTTAACAAAAGAAGGTAATCACATAATTTCAGTTAATGGTATCAATATCATGAATAACTTCTCTTGTATGGTTTCGCTGCAGAATATGGTATGGGCGAAGAGATATCAACACAAGGTGATATGTATAGCTATGGAGTGTTACTACTAGAAATGTTCATCGGAAAAAGCCCAACTGATTGCATGTTCAATGACACTCTTAGCCTCTCTGGTTACACAAAAAGGTTTCTTCCAGACAAGGTATTAGAGATTGTCGATCCCCAGATCATATTGGAAGAAGAAAGGCAACCAAGTAGGACTAGGCAAACTATCACACCAAGCACTAATAAACTTGAAGTTTGCCTTGTCTCAGTCCTTCAAATTGGTGTTTTATGCTGTGCTGCACGGCCCAATGAGAGAATGAATGCTAGAGACGTCCTTGCGGAACTGCACAAGATTAGAAATGTAGTCCTCGGGGCAAGGGAACAAGGGCGGCAACATGGTTAGGCCGAATGATTCTTAACTGTATCATGCTTGTAGGTTGTTTTGATGTCCTAGAAATAACTCTCTTTCTTATATATCTCTCTGCATCAGCCCCTCCTTGCTTTACTCTTCTGTATCAAACAAGCTATGTACGTGATGAAAGTGTTTCATGGAATTGCCACTAACATTCTAATCCTTTTTCACTATATGCAATGCTTTCTCTAATTTGTACCAATAAGATGTGTTTGTTTTTGAAATGATTGTTAACTAAGATCCTATCTCGAACTTCTCCTGATGTTCCAGAAACTTTAGGGATCATGGTGCACTATCTATAATTTCAGGATCATGGTGCACTACCTCCAAGTGCTTGAAATCAAGCACAGGATTTTGTACCCAATTGTTGCCAAGTGTCCCACCATGGAGTGCACTACACATGACTTCACTGCCATTTTGTCACACTAGCTAAACCCACGTAGCACTTTGGCATAAGAAAAAATTAGGTGCTTTGCTCAATAGTATTTGTTACCAAGTAACCGCAACGTGGCAAATTTTGGGGACAAACAAAATACCTTATCAAGAAATCGTCAAATAGACTTGCCGTCAAAGTTAACATGATATCTAAGCCTAAATTTTTGCTGGCCACTTGAGCAATTCAATTCTCTATTGCTATCAGTTCCACATGACCTGAAGACCAACTCGAGTCGTTTGGTCAGATACCAGAGACCTCTTTAGCAACGTTCAGGGGTGGATTTTCGGTTCTATCGCTCTATAATTCTAGACTAGAAAACTAGTAGATAATTTCCTTTGAATTTGTTGGAGATTGTCATTTGTCATACTGGTTCAATTGGATGTACAAATCAGTACAAGTGTTCCTTTCTTGACTTGACCTTTGTTTTGATTGGTTAACAATTCATAGAACTAGGGGTGTCAAATGGACAGGTTTGGGCCAAATTGAGTAAGTTATCTCTAATGGGTCATTGACCCATTTAGAACCCATTAGTTATGAGGTCAATGACCCATACCCAATGCGACCCATTTATTTAAAATTCAACCTGACCCGCCAATTAAACCAATTACTTATACATTAAAATTTAAAATGACTAAAACCCATATACACTAAAATGACCATATTACCCTTGTACATATAAATGACTAAAATACGCATATACACTAATTACCATATTATCCCTACGGGCGGCAAAGAACCATTTGCACCAATAATACTCAAAACAACGTATAATACAAGAGTGTAATACTACTAGAGTTCTGCCCACGACTAGTGGAAAAAAAAATAAAAAACCTTCTTTTTGTTTTTCTGTATGTGCAAAAAACTTTCTAGACAAAAATGAAAGATACCAACATAACAAATGCATACATTGAGCTCATTTGCTCATTTTTTACGAGATCACTCGAACTATTATTATAAAATTAATAAGCGGTTCAGATCAATTGTGTGGGACCAAAAGTGAACATGCACAATGATTGGTAACTTAGGAGGGGAGAAGCTAGGACTAAACGTTGTGCCTAATTTGGCCCAAAAACGACGGGGTTTTGGGGCGTTGGAAGCTCTAGTAGCAGCTCGCTACAGGCCCCTGATTTCCGTTATTGTAACTCTTGGAATGTAATTCTCCTATCGGTTGGCATAAAAAGAATTAACAAGAATTATAGATGCGAGCAAACTACAGAGGAGATTATTATTAATTTACAAACGACTGATTTTTATATGATCAGAACCTTGAATTATTTAATAAACAATAATCAAACAAAGTCACGAAACACAGATGTGAGAGAGAGACCTGAAGGGTCGAACGAGACCAATTCACTCGGCGAGAGAGACCGTCTGATAGTGATAAGGGGTTTTTCTTGTTGGGGGTTGGGTAAGATTCATCATTTATTGGTTTATTTGAGTTGATCCAATTATGATTCACTTGAGCCCAATTAATAAATGAGTTTAATGGGTTGGACCCATTTTGATCCAACTAATAAAAGGGCTGGGTTGGGTTTGTATTTTAGTGGGTGGGTTTGAGTTGATTAATGTGTTTGGATTTAATTTGCCACCCCTACATATAACTAACCAAATCAAACCGACCCAAGCCTTAACTCTCAATCAATTAGATCAGCTACATGAATTCATTTTTTTTTCATTGAGTTCTGTCAAAAAGCATCGTGTTCATTTACCCAAAAAAAAAAAAAAAAAAAAGCATCGTGTTCGGTGATATTCAACACAACTTATATCTTTCAAACAACATCCTCTAAAGTCGATTTTGATCTATTTTTCCTCTTAACGCTGCACTTTACCGTAACTGCACCACTCCTCCAAATGACTGCATCTGCAGATCTAATACCGACTGAGAATCAGTATAATGTAATAGAAAATTAAATGCAACTCGTTATGTAAAATTCACGGCAAAATAAATTGAATACACACCACTTCACAAAATAAAATGCAACTCGTTCACGTACCAATCGATATCTCAATTAGAGATTAAATTCTTTACACCGGCGGTGAAAATATTTATTTTCCCCAAATCTATTACATTGCGTCACGTCGCCCTATTCTATTGATTGGGACCACCACTATAATGACGAAGTGACACAATGTAATTGATTTAGAGGAAAGAAATATTTACACTACCGGTTTATATAATTTACTCTCTCTGAATTAATGTAACTTTTTGCAATTATATTTTTCATTATGGATTCTACGAGATGAATAGTTCGGATCATAGATGTGGGCCTGGAACGAAAACAAAAAATAAAAGTATGAAAGGATGAGGGATGTAAATGAGCTGATCCCCGGAGAACTAGAAGCAGCCTCTATTTCACTTGGTTTTCAGTTAGGAGTACGAAACTCATCACCACCTTTCCCCTTTCATATCCTTTTCTCCTTTGGCACCAAAATAATGTTTCCAAGGCCAGGAATTGAAATGTCCGTCCTCTGTTTTATTTTAACCATTTTCACCTTGGCCATGAGCAGCACCACTGCTCTCCCCATGTCAAATGAGACAGACCGTCAAGCTTTGCTTGCTATCAAGGATTTGGTGCAAGGTGATGCTTTTCCGGTATTTCGCTCCTGGAATCACTCCATCCACTTTTGCAAGTGGGAAGGAGTTACATGCGGTCGTAAGCATCAACGTGTGACCATTCTAGACTTATCATCCCGAGGGTTGGTGGGTTCTCTATCCCGTCATGCAGGGATCCTTACCTTCCTCAGGACGATCTCGGCAACAACAACTTCCATGGCACCATCCCGAATGAAATTGGAAGGTTGTTTCGAATTCAACATGTTATTCTTTGGAATAATTCCTTTGAAGGCAAGCTACCTACCAATATCACTTGTTGGTCAAACATCAAAGATATAAACCTAAATGGTAACAACCTAGGAGGTGAAATCCCTGTTGCGGTGAGCTCTCTGTCTAGTCTCACACGACTGAGACTTAGTCGAAATAATTTTAGAGGATCGATACCAGCCTCGTTTGGAAATCTCTCTGAGCTGTCCGTGCTTTCTTCGGCGGGCAACAAGCTAATCGGAAGTATTCCTTTCGAACTTGGACGACTTTTCAAATTACAATTTTTTTTGTTGTTTTCGAACAACTTGACTGGTATGGTTCCTACCCAGCTTTACAACATATTGTCACTCAGCTTTGTTTCTCTAACCTCCAATCAATTGCATGGAAGCCTCGCCCCAGATTTCGATTTTGCTCTTCCAAATCTACAAGAATTTTTTATCGGTGGAAACAATTTCTTTGGGCATATTCCTTCATCGATAGGCAATTCTTCTAGACTTTTGAGATTCGATATTGCACACAACGCAATTAACGGGCCCACACCAAAAAGTCTAGGAAACCTTAATGATCTTGAAATATTTTCGGCATATGCCAATTCTTCTAAAAAAGCCACTGGCTTTCCCGCAAAAAATGAGCCAAATAAATCCACATAAAAACGAAAATAAGCCAATAAGCCAAATTTTTTGTCTTTATTCAAAAAATTGAATTTCGGTTAAATTTTTTTACTTTTTAGATTTCTCTTATCATGAGGATGCAATAATCCCAAAAAAATTGACAATAAACCAAGTGATTGGAAAAAAATTTGAATAAGGACAAAAAATAAGCCAAACTGGCTTATTTAGAAGAACAAGCCCCACTTGGATCTAATAGTGGGAATGAATTGCATAACATTATGAATACGTTGTCCGACTGTTCCAATCTACGAGTGTTGATATTAGGTGCAAATAACTTTTGTGGTTTGTTGCCCCATTCCATCGCAAATCTCTCAAAATTTCTGAGTGCATTGGATCTTCAAGATGACTATATATCTAAAAGCATACCTGTTGAGATTGAGAACCTTTTGAACTTACAGATTTTCTCAGTAAGTGATAACATGCTTAGCGGCAGTATTCCTGAATCCCATCCTCCATTGGAAACCTCAGCCAGTTAAGCATACTTGCCATTGCAGAAAATAAGCTAGAGGAAAGGATACCTGATTCCTTGGGAAATTGTAAACGTCTTCTAGTAATTGATCTCGATTCCAATAAACTCACCGGAATGATACCTGGACCAATCTTTGAGCTTTCATCCCTATCTATTGGTCTCTTCCGAGGTCGTAATCAGTTAATGGGACCGATACCAACGCAAATCGGTAACTTGAGAAATCTCGGAAAATTGGACTAATCAGAAAATAAATTATCAGGAGGAATCCCAGCAACTCTTAGCAATTTCCAAGTGTTGGAATTCCTTTCTCTCGCGGGAAATCATTTTGAAGGTACTATTCCCGAATTCTTCAATCAACTGAAAGATATTCAATTCCTAGATCTGTCTAGCAATAACTTATCCGGAAAAATTCCCAAGTTCTTAGGAGAGTTGAATTTCTTCAAAGTCTCAACCTCTCATACAATATGTTCGAAGGTGAAGTTCCAATTGACGGATTGTTCAAGAATATTGGTGCTTTTTCAGTTGTCAGAAATAGCAAGTTATGAGGAGGGGTTGAAGAACTGCAACTTCCATCATGTCCAACAAAAGTATTGCAAAAATGAAAAGGACTGCTCAAGAATAAAGTGATAATACCGGTAATCACTATGTCGTTTATTGTTGTCATCCTTTCCTGTGTCGCAACAATAATTTTTCGAACCAGAAGGTCAAGACGAGAAATTTCTACGGCCTTACCTTTCCAAAGGGAGTACCTGAAACTCTCTTATGCAAAACTTCACCAAGCTACAAATGGATTCTCTTTCGACAACTTGATAGGTGAGGGAAAATATGGTTCTGTTTTCAAAGGGATTCTAGACTCTACTGGACAAACAATTGCTGTGAAGGTATTGAAACTTCAAGAACGTGGAGGGAATAGGAGTTTCCAAGCAGAATGTGAAGCACTCAAGAACATTCGCCTTCGCAATCTCGTCAAGATAATCACATCTTGCTCAACCATTGATTTTAAGCGCAATGATTTCAAGGCTTTAGTTTTTGAGTTCATGGAAAGTGGGAGCTTAGACAACTGGTTATACCCCGAACGTCTTTATGAGCAACAAGGAACTCCGAGGTTGAACCTCATCCAACATTTAAACATCGGCATTGATGTGGCCTCTGCATTGGATTATCTTCACTATCATTGTGAAGTAGCTATCATTCACCGCGACTTAAAGCCAAGCAATGTTCTTCTTGATGCTGATTTTTGTGCCCATGTGAGTGACTTTGGTCTTGCAAAGATTCTTTTTCCAGCAACACGTAGATCAAACGATGAACAACAATCAAGTTCAATTGGCATTGGAGGAACAATTGGATATGTTGCTCCAGGTAATTCTCTCTAATTTATTGCTCTATCCATTTAATTAATTAGTTTCATTGTTATCAGTCAATATTGTGGTGAAAATTAAGTACATAAGTTTACGTATAAATCAAACCTCATATTGCAAAGATATATTCCCATCACTGTTTCTTCTGTGTTGTAAGACAATGCAGGTTTAGCTAAAGGAGAAAACTATAACAAACCTTTTTCTGGGCCCTCGTATTTCTCTGTCTTGAAATGTTGGAGAAATTCTTTCAACAAAAGAAGGTAACCACATAATTTTGGTTAATGGTACCGATATCATGAATAATTTCTCTTGTTTCTTTTGTATCGTTTCGCTGTAGAATATGGTATGGGTGAAGAGATATCAACACATGGTGATATGTATAGCTATGGAGTGTTACTATTGGAAATGTTCATCGGAAAAAGACCAACTGATTGCATGTTCAATGACACTCTTAGCCTCTCTGGTTACACAAAAAGGCTTCTTCCAGACAAGGCATTAGAGATCGTCGACCCCCAGATCATATTGGAAGAAGAAAGGCATCCAAGTGGGACTAGGCAAACTATCACTCCAAGCACTAATAAACTTGATGTTTGCCTTGTCTCAATCCTTCAAATTGGTGTTTTATGTTGTGCTGCACTGCCCAGTGAGAGAATGAATGCTAGAGACGTCCTTGCGGAACTGCACAAGATTAGAAATGTATTTCTCGGGGCGAGGGAACAAGGCTGGCAACATGGTTAGGACGAATGATTCTTAACTGAATCGTGCGTGTAGCTTGTTTTGATGTTCTAGAAATAATTCTCTTTCTTATCTCTCTGCATCAGCCCCTCCTTGCTTTACTCTGTATCAAGCAATGTATGAGATGAAAGTGGTTTCATGGCGTTGCCACTAACATTCCAGTCCTTTTCACTGTATGCAATGCCAAGGGCGGAACCAAGAATTGATTTTACCCCGGGCTAACCCAAAATCAGTGTTTTCAATTATATAGATCGTATTGGGATACGTATAGCATATCTTAAAGATACGTTGTTGGAAGAGTAGAAATTTCTATTGTTCAGTTGAACAAGATTTTTGTGGAAAAGAGAGAATACTAAAAGAGTGGGGAATTAGACACTTGAACTCAACCTTTTTTTTTGGTTGATACAAAATAGGTAGAACTCATTCATATTTATTCTACCTCCATGGAAGACTCTGGTACAAGGATATTTTCATACAAGATAAACTTTGAGATAATTCTAGAATTACACATGACTAATTCTCACAAAAAAATCTAGATATTTCACAAGTATATTCTAGAGTTTTTAAAGCTAAATATTTTAGAATTCCTAAAAACTAGATAACATTTATATTTTCTTCAATAATATCTTCTATCTTTGGGTTTTGTCGATTGGACTTGTTTGGACATAACTTTCTTGTATCAAATACTAAATTTCGTGTATACTTCAACAATGTTAATCATAATTAATAGACAATTAAAAAGTAGATACACCAAATACCACCTACAAATTATGGTTACATTTTAAAAAAAAATTAAGATGCAAAATTTTAAGTCTCTCAATTAGAACCTATTACATTAAGGTTTTCTATACCCTTTGTTAGGAAAAAAAAAAGAGTCAAGCAAAATACAATCAAAGTATGGTTCTTTCTTCTATATAAGCCATACGTTGAGGCTGGATGTCTATCAAATGGTTTGAAAGATTCCATAATTAGATCAAACGGCTTAGATTATGCATTCGGGGTTCCACTTCTTGAAATAAAGTCCAACTTTTTCTCAAAAAAAAATCAAATGATATGTACCGAATTAGAATACGTGTATAAATCGTAGGATACACGGTCGTATAGTGTAATTTCTATACAAAAGGGATAGAGGGTGGAATACGTACCGTTCTCCGAATGAGACAATGCAAATCGTAGTATACATGTCATGTATTGTAGGTTTTTAGCAATTATTGGCAAAATGGTGTATATAGTATGCATACGGATACGGGCAATCTCTAATAAATAAAGTTTATAATCCAATCCATGCACTGCACGTATGGCTAGTATCATCATACCATTGACCTTACATATTGTGAACTATTGCTTGCCCATGCCTGAAGGTATAGCTCGAACGCTCAATTAAAGTTCTACCGTATATGAGTTTTACTTCCATAAAATCAATATGGATTGTATCGATTACCATATATATCAACTAAAGTTCTGCTTCCATAACAAATAAAATCAATCCAAAATCAATCGTTTTAGATAAGTAAGTGTTTGAAAACTTGATCTTAGCCGTTGGTAGTGGATGATCTAGATTTATAGATACTCTTAACACTTGCTAACCATAGGATTTAGAAATGAAGGTCTAGGTTTATAACTACGTATATAAGATTCAAAAACTGAGCTCTGTTATTATATAGATGTTCAGATTGTAACGAGTGTGAATATTGGATATCTATTTCTCAGGAGTTAATATAGTGGTGTCTTTAAATACATAATATGAAAAAGTCGCTCCCAAAAAAATTCTTGGACATCAACAAATCTCAAAAAATGCTTCAGATTTTTTGTTGTTATTACATTATAATTTAAACCTAAAAATATAAGATTTTAAGAACAAAAAATTTAAGTACACAAAGCCCAATTTTTTGGTTTAGCATAAACCCTAAATGTCAGTCCTTCGCCCGATTTGAAAGATGGTAGCTTAATGAACCAATTTTAATCAACATCTTGACCAATGGATAGTTTGAAGTCACTTTTTAGGGTTTTTCCTGTGGCATCCGAATTAAAAGATTGAGCACCATGAGATTTCATGAAATTCCTTGAGTCAATTTAACTGAGTTTTCAGCTCTAAACAATCAACAACAACCCCTGCCCTTGACGGTAGTAGAAAGGGAGAGTATAGGAGAGAAAGTAGGAAAGAGGGAGAGAAAATAGGTGGGTGGAATGGATAGGGCTAAAAAAAATGAATTAAGCAAAACTTGTACTACATATATATACAATCCGGATCCCCTGAGGGATCCCGGATTTGGGTGTGGTGCGGGGCTTTCATGTGGTTCGTTGGATTGAAATCAAACGGCCATGATAAGAGATGGCATAAAAACCCCAAGTAATTACACTTTGCCCCTAAAGCCCTCACACTTCCCCCCTTTGAGCCATTCACGCAGAACAGAGAGAGAAAGAGAGAGAGAGGCGAAGCAAGAGAAACGAAGAACGAAGCTGCTGTCGACGATTGAAGCCCGACGAACGAACGAATATTCACCCAATCGTTCGTTCGAAGATCCACCGAGGTTTGTCTGTCATCTTTTTCTCTCGGAAAAAAAAAAATTTCTGGATCGTAAGAAAATTTTTCTCAAAATGACCTAGGCTATAGCCTACCTTAGCCTTCAAGTACTTCCGCCCTTGTGCAATGCTTAATTTCTCTTTGTACAAATAAAATGTTTTTGTTTTTGAGCTGATTGTTAACTAAGATCTTATCTATAACTTCTCCTGATGTTCCAGAAATTTTAGGGCATCCAAGTACGACCATGTGATTGTATCTAATTTGGTCTCCTTTCATCAAATAAGGGATGACAAGAGGAGAAACTTTTTAGTATACCGGGGATACCAACGCCCTTGGTATCCCCTCCGGTCCGTTTTCAATTTTTCGACCATTTTCCGATCATACTTGGATGATCGACTCCGTTTTTGTAGGGTTTGACGAGAACCATAATGATACCAAAAATTGTGTTCATCAGACTTTAATAGATACGTGATCGGTACAAGTGAAAATTGCAAAAAAAACAAAACTGGGTTCCGATTCACTGTGGTTTGGATCCAATTTTGATTTTCTTCAATTTTCATGTGTGCAAATATTACAGTAAGAGGAGGAAATTACAGTGTTAGGGTTTGGGAAGAGGATTGTGATGATCCATTCAACGAGAAACACATTCGAGATTGGATCAAAAACCACATCTCTCCTCCGGGAGCGAATAGTAAGTCCAGAGAGGATGTCACCGGTAGTGATGATGACGTGGAGGAGAGATGGGTTTTTGACCAATCAAAACCAGCTGTGTTGGATGCTCAGCTAGCAGACAAAGTAGTAACGAAGGGGGATATGCCAACCACTTACTGCAGAAGGATGGGAGCTCAAGTAATGTGCTCGGTCGAAAAGGGTGGAAATTATTAATGAAGAAGCTGAAGAGTCTATTGTAGGTGACTCTCTGGCTATTAAAAATTAACCAATTGGAAACAAGGATCAAGAGGGGGCACTGTTTGTACCATATTTTACCGCCTGTCGATTTATCGAAAGGTGACGTTTATGGTAATGCTTCCTATTTTATTATTTCGTATTAATAACGTAACTAGTTTTTATTTGTTTGTATTTTAATAGAGTGCAGGATACTTAGCTTGCTCCTATACATTTGGAAGTCAAAAAGACACTTGTCATCGTCCTACACACTTTGAAGTTGAAGAGAAGTTATTTGGACAAATGGCATGCTCCTACACACTTTGGAGTTTGTGGGAAGTTATTTGGACACTTGGAAGATGATGAAGAGTAGTGAGAAGTTAGGAAGTTATTTCCTGTACATTTTATTTTCTATAAATAGCCTCTTTTGGCTTCATTCTAAACTCCTTCAACAAATCAAAGTCTTAACTTTGTTCTTAATTTTTATCTTCCTAGGAGTAGGATTAACTTAACTTTCTTACTTTCAATGAGGATCCGTCCTTTTTTATTGTAAATCTACCTTGGAAAAATAACAAAATCCATTTGTTATTTTTCTTCCGCTCCACCCCACTTCACTAAACCATCAATCCACTCCGCCCAATCGATGGGTTGATTCCGTTCTTGAAGATTGGCGGGTGACGGTCTTCTTTTACGAGTCAATTCATCATCACCAAAAAATAGCATTTGATTCATTCGTCATTTCTTTTCCGGTGAAGTCCTGAAATATGGCAAGAAACCTCAAATCCGTTTGTGGAGACAAGCCGCATTCGCCTTTATTTTTGTTGTTGGCTTTGTTTCCCGAAATCTCCGTCGATTTCGATCGAGGGAAAAATTGGTAAACAATTTTGGCTCTAGAAGGAGGGCAACATTACTAAATTGGAAGTAATGGTGAAATCATATGTGAAAAGAAAACCGTATGTAGACACCCCAATCTGGGCTTCCAGATTAGTTTACTTACGGTTTTTGATTCCTCGATGATGAAATGGATCAAGAACACCCCGGGAATGATAGCGTGTTTGAGTTTTGAGTGTTTGCAAAACCCTTGAACCTAACCTAGCCTAAGCCACTTCAAAAATCAAAAACCCAGCTGGTCCGCGCCAGGGCGCATCCATCCCGCGCCAGGGCGCATCATCGCGCGCCGGAGTCACTCCATCGCGCGACAGTGCGCCCGGGCGCACCATCGCGCGCCAGAGTCACACCATCGCGCGATGGTCCAACTTACAACCGACCTTTCTGATGGAGGACAGTTGGCCACCGATGCAGCCTCAGCCAGGCCTCGTGGACTGCCTGAACTCCTCTGTTTCCAATCAGATTCACCCCCTTTCCCTATATATACCCCATTTGGCCTTCCATTCAAAGGGTTACAAAAATTCAAAGGGTTAAGACATCCCATAACCATTTTCACACCCCAATCAAACTCAATCACTTTGTTCTTCCACCTCAATCAACTTCAAACATCAAAAGCTCAAATACTCTTTCAAACCCGAAGCCAAAGGTATAGCTTACCTTTGTTCTGTTTCTGTTCTGATCTCTGAGGGGGGCTGGCAGGGCCAAGGCTGGTAATCAATACTAGTCCTGGTCCTAAAGCTGACAAGGTTTCAAAATCGTCATAGTAGGAACTAGCGCGCGATGGTCCCACTCTCTCGCGCGACACTTCGGTGTTGCACGTGATGGACCGCGTGGGGATTGGTGTCCTACTGTTTTATGTTGTATTTTGTATATAGATCATTGTTAAGCATGCTAACAACCTGTCTATTGCTTTTCCTTTGTTAGAAATGCTAGTTGTACTTCAATATGAGTTTTTGCTATTTTGGAGTACCACTGGGAACATTCTGGACCTGTCCCAGTAACCCAGAAATGTGTAAACCAAGCACTGGTCTGGTCCGCGCCAGGGCGCAGCCATCGCGCGCCAGGGCGCACCATCGCGCGCCAGACTCGCTCCATCGCGCGACAGTGCGCCAGGGCGCATCCTCGCGCGACAGAGTGAGTCCATCGCGCGACAGTCTGCTCCGACCAGTGACTGGCCTTGCACGGGTAGCTCGGCCTTAGGCCATTATTTTGTCCCCACACTGTTTATGGGGTGTTTTATTAATTTGTAGGGCTTTTCAGTCTTTAAACTGTATATAATGCTGCTATATGAACTGCGTGGTTTGTCCTGGGTGTGCACTGGTCCTTCTAGAGCCCAGAAGGTTTGAGAATAAGAGCTGTGGGTTTGAACTCACCGGCGCGCGCTTGTCTTGGAGTTGTGCGCGCAGGAGTAAACAACATGTAGTGACTTGTTCAGTGCATGTTGGTTTCTTCCTGCGCACGTCACTCCAAAACAGGGGCCCTCCAGTTTGTTTAAACTCCCACAGCAATCTGTTCTCATCCTATACTAACTGCTCATCCATGCTATCTATCACATCCTGCAAACATGTTACAGTTTTAATCCCCGATTAACTGTTCCCCCGCCCTAATTGGCTAAAAAATTGATTAATCAAACAGAATCGCAAATAAACAATTTTCGCAAATGCCTAAGTAGAGACCGATCTCCGGATTGGGCGAGAGGGGTGCCATAAAACCCTTCCCCTCTCGTAACCTGGCTCCCGAACCCAGATATGGTTATGACGGACTGGTTCCTTAACTTTTTCAAATCAAACAGCGCGGCAAGTGCTTCGAAATACGGTTCCTTGGGTGTCGGACCTTCAAACCCGAGTGGCGACTCTGTATTTTTGCGAGCGCTTGACGTCCAGCTTCAAAAAGCGCTCCCGCGAACCGGCAGCATCTTTCCTTTCTCAAAGGGTGGGGAACGGAATCCCTTTCCCGGAGGAGAGAAAGATCGGGGCAAAATCCCATTTGCCCACAGTGGCGACTCTGCTGGGGATCGAATCGATATTAGTCTATACTTAGAAGTTAATACATTTGAGAACAATCCCCAAAAGCCTGTCAAAATAGTGAGCTTCGCGCTGTTAAAGAAAGGATTGGTGATTTAACAGGACCTCGTGTCCGGCCATCCAATCTGGGGATTTTCCGATTGTTCTCTCATGTAGTTTCCTCTAAGTATTGATTACAAATTTGAAAAGGCATTTGCGAATTTGCGATTCTGTTCCATTAATCAAACTTTTTAGCATCTTCATTTGCATCGATGTGGGATAAGCCCCGTTGGATCGTTTTGGCAATCCGGCACGGTTTACCGGAGCTCGGGGACCCCGAATAACCAACAACCTTCGACGATGATGAGTCATTCTACCATTCGACTGTTGCTCTGCGGTTACGCGGGCAGCGGGAGGTATATCTTGGCTCTAGTTCGAGGAACCTGTTACAAGCCAAAACCAGCCTTTGCATATACAGAGCACTAGCACTTTCCAAACTAGGACAGGTACCTACAGGGTAAGATTACTTGCATCTAACCCCCATATACTGTCTACGTGTTACTGCTTTCCCTATCGCATGTACTGTACATACATTATTTTGCATAGGAGCATGCTTAGAGTGGTTCTTTCTCTCGAGTTTGTCTTGCGCAATCTAAGACGTTGTTGGACCCGATGAGGAGTCGTTCATTCTGTCGAATGTTCGTTATCAATCGCAAAGTCCTTAGTTCAATGAGACTTTGAGAAATCAAAATTTACTACATCCTTGGCTCATGCCCGGTTAAGAATTCAACCGAAAAATATGGAACAACAAAAGTAGTGATGCCGTGTCACTGGTGCCACCTAGGTTGAAGTGCGAAGTCACTATACACCGCCGTGTTCAAGGTTAAGGTGCCATGTCATCACCACCAAATTGTTCCAAATTCAAAGTTGAATTTTCAAATGGGACTAGTCGAAGATTTAGTCTATTTTGACATCTTTTAGGATCTGACGATCTTCTCAGGGACACATGGCCGAAAAGAATTCTGAGGATTCTGGCAACGTCTGAAATTCGTGAGGCAAACTCGTCTCTGTTTTTGTACATACATACTGTTTTGCGTAGAAAGCATGTTTAGGGCGGCTTCTAGGTTGTCTCTCTTTCGAGTCTGTCTCATGCCTATTAAGACGCTGCTAGGCCCGATGAAGAGTCGTACATCTCGATGGTGCACGTTGCTAAATTTTCGAAGTCCTTAGATCAGCGAGACTTTGGGAAATCAAACCTTTTTAAGTCCTTGGCTCATGCCTGATTGAAATTTCAACCGAAAATAAGGAACCATAAAGTATGGATGCCATGACACTGGCACTACCCAGGTTGAAGTGCGAAGTCACTATACACCGCGGCGTTCAAAGTTAAGGTGCCATGTCATCTATACCGAGTTGTTCCAAGTTCAAAGTTGAAACTTCGAAAATGAAATAGACAAAGGCTTAGTCTGTTTTGACATCTCTTAGTGTTAGTTGATTTATTCAAAGGATACACCCTCGAAAAGATTTCTGAGGATTTTGGCAGCGTCCAAACATCATGAGACAGACTTGTCTGTAGTTGTAGAGTCTAGGAGGACACCGACGATGGCAACATGTGCATTGCATTCTAATTGCTGCAGGAACCTCACTGAGTTCTCGTTTACTTTGCTGTCCAAAGCTAAAGGCCATCTCACCGAATAGAAGAGCCAAACCTACTTGGTTAGTCTGCCGGGGCTGTTACACCTTCGTTTCCAAGGTTATATCACCTGCCTCGTTCATCAATTCAGAAATGGCAATACAAATGGAGCTGGCTGAGCTCAGGAAAGCTATAGAGAAATTGGGTCACAAGATGGACAAACAGATGATTATGGTCCAGGGACTCGTTGGCCTCGTTACCTCTACAGCCCCGCAGCCAGATATGGAGCTAGTCAAAGAACCTCCTCAAGCCTACCACTCTCCAACAGTCAAAATCAAACTATGCTCAGGAGACATGTTCAACGACCTGGTTGAATTCCATGAGGCTAGGACTCACTCGAAGGAGGATGTTGATTCCTTTGTCGAAACCATTGCCAAAGCGGAGGACATGCTTAGTGAGGAATTCAGCCCCGAGGGCAAAAGAATGCATCCTGTTAATAAGGCAATGTGTTGCAACTGCACAGCAAACAAGGGTCCTGCTTTGAACTCTCAATTCACTCGCCGGAACTCACCGAGGGTTTTCTCATATTTCGATGCACCTTTGGCCTCGGTCTATGAGAGGCTCCTCGATGCTGGTTCCATCAAGCCCCTCAATCCAACTTCATTGCCTAAGAATCCCTCTGCCAACTTCAAATATAACATCTTTTGCACCTACCATCAAATGCCTGGCCATTCAACCAATGCCTGCTTCCGGCTTCGACATGCCATTCAAGATCTTATCGATTGTGGCATCATCCCAACCCCATCTCCATCAAAAGCCGATACTATCTCCAGAACCTTACCTCAACCCAACTCTGGCTCACAACTTGGTCAGACATCCACTATCTCCACTCAAATCAACCCCACCTCTACTCAGATCGATCCGAGCTTTAAGCCAACTGTACCCATCCTGTCCGAGCCTGAGGACAGCCTGCTGGCTGCTGTTTGTGCAATTGAGACTTTCTCTGCCAACACCTGGATTGACAGTGATGAGGGGCTTACAAAGGATGAGACTGACCTGCTGAGGTCCATTGTTCAAAGGAGCACCGAGTAGGTTTGGTCAAAGAAGCTGAGGAAGCCGAAGTGCTGTTGCTTGGGCCTGACACCAGCTGGATCCTACCTCTTTTTGTGGAAGTAATGGGTAGCTTTTTAAATATTGCATTTTCAAACCGCGTCTAGTTTGCATTGGCGTTTTGTCTGAGTCTGACACAGAGTCTTTTGCATTGGTCTAAGTCTAGCTCTGAGTCGGAGGTTGTGCCTCTTGGCCCTCCACATCGTAGCTTTTGTTTCAAGTTTTGAGTCTGCTGTACTTGGCAACCCCGAGGGGCTTTCTTTATGCATTATCTTGCTTCTAAGTACTTTTGCTGGCTTTTGAATAAATTGTGTCGACCCTGACGATGAAGGGATAGATTTCGATGGGATCCTTCCCAAGGAAATGTGTTCCCTCGCAAAAGGGAAGACGAAAGGCATGCTCAGCCTATTAATTGAAATAATAGTTTCAAATAAACTTGAAAGATGAGGTAGACCTCCCAATGGTTCAAATTTGGTTCAAAGTTGTTCCCAGAGGAGCATTGTGTCGAGTCAGACAGGCTCGAAGAGTTCATCAATGTTTTGGCAGGGTCTCTCAAATGACATGCCTAACGTTGACCCTGAGATAAAGGAACATCAAATCCCCCTGCTACC
Source organism: Rhododendron mucronatum var. ripense (assembly GCA_019656295.1). NCBI lineage: Eukaryota > Viridiplantae > Streptophyta > Magnoliopsida > Ericales > Ericaceae > Rhododendron > Rhododendron mucronatum. Next base: position 26,103 of record BPLT01000288.1, read on the forward strand.
AGGCGCCAAACCATACAAAGCAAAGCTCAGAAGGTCTAGCACCTCATACCATCCTCAAGTTTGCAGGAACAGCGTTCCGCCAAGCACAAATTCAAAAGTTCAAAATTGGCCTGGAGCGAGGCATGTCAATTGAAGCACTATGGACCTTGTATCCATTTCATCTGGAGCTGCGGCCATTTCATCGACCTCGACGGCATTCAAAATCAATACCTTGGTCAACGTGGATCAATTCAGAAGCCTTTTCCCTGAGAGAAGCTCGTTGGGCTGAAAACCCCAAGGGTGGGCAGTTCCAAGCAAAAGTTAGAGCAGCCTGCTAGACTGAAACCTATGAAGGAGGTCTAGGCAAAAGTAAAGGCAACATTTGAAAGCTCGCTAGACCGAAAACCCGAATGGGCTGTTCTAGGCAAAAGTTAGAGCATAAAAGGTGAGGTAAAACACTCGAGTGAACCTTGGCCTGAACTACGTTTTGACCTGATTCCCTAGCTTGGGATACGTAGGCAGTCTCTCTTTGAGACTCGGTCACAATCTATCAATTGGATCCATGGTTGGCATTTGGTACACATCAAAGGTCGAAGAGGATCGAAGATCAAGCTGCATGGGAGGCGTCTGAAGGGGGAAACCTTTTGTCTTTCAATTTTACTGCAAACTACTACTTCAATTTCAAAACTGAGCATAAAGCCTTAAAAGATTTTAAGCATAAAAAACAGAGCGAAATGCTGGCGAGGCCTAACTGCTCACAGTTTATTCTAAGTTCAGCGAAGTCTGGTGTGAGCAATTGCAGTAGCTTTGCAGTCATGTACGCTAGTTTGAGGTTCACGCGCACTTGATTCGTAGTTATGTGCGTTGGTCTCAACCCTGCGTGCACTTTTTCAATTCTTACAGCAATCGAAAGCAGTCAGCTACTGCCTTCGAGTCCTGTTCAAGGGGTTTTTGCCAAGTTTGGTCATGCCGTGTAGACTTAATGTGACTGCACGGGGGTGTCGGTTTCAGTCCGGGCCTATATATGTTATTATTTGCGTCTTATGTCCGTCTTTGTGGCATTTTTCTAGATTTCAATCCATTGTCATGTCGAGATGCTATTCTCGGTTCTATTTGTTCGTGCAGGTCATTGTACAGCTATTTTGACCTCGCAAGTGTCAGTTTCACCTGTTTAGGAATGTCGTGAGTTTTGGCTCATTAATGTCCAAAATTTCATTGTATTCCGCGTGTCTAAGGGGTCGCATTGTTCCCTGGGGCTCTTTCCCCCCCTTTTCGTTCGAGCTGGGCGAGTTTGTGCATGTGTGCATATCCCTGTGTCGACTCAATTCATTTGTCAATGCAAATTAGATATTAGCGGTCAGTTTTTGTCCATAAACTGCGGAAATGTAATTTTTACATTGCTACCCTAACTTCGGTAATCTACAAGCAGTAGAGTCTCATCATCAGCAAGGGCATGTCAGCCCAAGGCCAAGCAAAGCATATCTCTGGGGCTTATCCACCCAAGCATCGAAGAAGGGGCATGCAAGCCCAACACCACTGCTCCTAAATGTCACCTGGGCACGCCGGCCCGCTCAAGCGTCTCTCTATCTGGATGCGCATCTCAGAAGCAAAAGATAGTAAAGTACTGGGGCTCAGTGGTAGTCCTTAGGCATTGTTGTCCTCCTAGGAGCCGCCCTTAGCTTGCATCCGCTTTTTCAATTTGTGCATTTTGTTAGTATACATCTTTGCATATTGTATATGTCAACTGTTGAAAACAGGAAGGTGGTCAGAATGGTTACCATCAAGTCTTTGTTTGCCAAAGGATGCGATGCAATCTCCTGCAATGTTGTTCTGTTTGTTAGCGGAGGCGATGGAAATCTCCCTAACTCTCGATTTGTTGGCCGAAGGATGCGATGCTATCTCCTGCGGTTTTGTTCAGTTTGTTAGCGGAGGCAATGGAAATCTCCCTAACTCTCGATTTGTTTACCAAAGGATGCGATGCAATCTCTTGCGGTTTTGTTGTTGTTGGTCAGCGGATGCGAAGAAATCTCCCTGAGTCCGCGATTTGTTCGCCAACGGATGCGATCGAAAATCTCTTGCGGCATTGTTCTCATTGCAGGATGCGATAAAATCTTCTGCATAACAAGTCAACAACAGTCGGTCCTGTCCATTTTTCAACGGCTCGATCATTCAACGATGGTCAGCCATATCATCAATGACAACCACATCGCCTGTCTCTGTCCATTCAGCAATAACAACCTACCACGTCGCCTGTCTCTGCCCATTCAGCGACTACCTCTACATCAGTCTCGCTTCACCCGCATCTTCCAGCAGGCTTATTGCTCTGTCTCGGATGGTCTTTGATAAGGAGATTGGCTCTGATTCCCAACAGATGGAATTCAACCTGCCTGACACGACCTACCCGTGTTTGTTGGAATATTTCGTGCCGAGGATAGCTTGATCCCCAGCAACGACGGCCTGTCCCGTCCACATCTGCAGCGACAGCCTGTCCTGTCCAATTCGATCAACAAGCGGCGATTCACTCGTCCACTTCTACCTTCATCCCCGGCAATGGACAGCCAATCCATTTCATCGATCAGGTTCCTTAAGTTTACTTGTCTACTTTACTAGTATGCTTTGCTCTGGATTGCCTTGAGGGGTGTCTAGAAATCTTTGACGTTACTTGTACCAAGTTGATGGTGCTTCAAGTGCCGTCAAAGAGGGGCTACTGTAGACAACCCAATCTGGGCTTCCAGATTAGTTTACTTACGGTTTTTGATTCCCCGATGATGAAATGGATCAAGAACACCCCGGGAATGATAGCGTGTTTGAGCTTTGAGTGTTTGCAAAACCCTTGAACCTAACCTAGCCTAAGCCACTTCAAAAATCAAAAACCCAGCTGGTCCGCGCCAGGGCGCATCCATCCCGCGCCAGGGCGCATCATCGCGCGCCGGAGTCACTCCATCGCGCGACAGTGCGCCCGGGCGCACCATCGCGCGCCAGAGTCACACCATCGCGCGATGGTCTAACCTACAACCGACCTTTCTGATGGAGGACAGTTGGCCACCGATGCAGCCTCAGCAAGGCCTCGTGGACTGCTTGAACTCCTCTGTTTCCAACCAGATTCACCCCCTTTCCCTATATATACCCCATTTGGCCTTCCATTCAAAGGGTTACAAAAATTCAAAGGGTTAAGACATCCCATAACCATTTTCACACCCCAATCAAACTCAATCACTTTGTTCTTCCACCTCAATCAACTTCAAACATCAAAAGCTCAAATACTCTTTCAAACCCGAAGCCAAAGGTATAGCTTACCTTTGTTCTGTTTCTGTTCTGATCTCTGAGGGGGGCTGGCAGGGCCAAGGCTGGTAATCAATACTAGTCCTGGTCCTAAAGCTGGCAAGGTTTCAAAATCGTCATAGTAGGAACCAGCGCGCGATGGTCCCACTCTCTCGCGCGACACTTCGGTGTTGCACGTGATGGACCGCGTGGGGATTGGTGTCCTACTGTTTTATGTTGTATTTTGTATATAGATCACTGTTAAGCATGCTAACAACCTGTCTATTGCTTTTCCTTTGTTAGAAATGCTAGTTGTACTTCAATATGAGTTTTTGCTATTTTGGAGTACCACTGGGAACATTCTGGACCTGTCCCAGTAACCCAGAAATGTGTAAACCAAGCACTGGTCTGGTCCGCGCCAGGGCGCAGCCATCGCGCGCCAGGGCGCACCATCGCGCGCCAGACTCGCTCCATCGCGCGACAGTGCGCCAGGGCGCATCCTCGCGCGACAGAGTGAGTCCATCGCGCGACAGTCTGCTCCGACCAGTGACTGGCCTTGCACGGGTAGCTCGGCCTTAGGCCATTATTTTGTCCCCACACTGTTTATGAGGTGTTTTATTAATTTGTAGGGCTTTTCAGTCTTTAAACTGTATATAATGCTGCTATATGAACTGCGTGGTTTGTCCTGGGTGTGCACTGGTCCTTCCAGAGCCCAGAAGGTTTGAGAATAAGAGTTGTGGGTTTGAACTCACCGGCGCGCGCTTGTCTTGGAGTTGTGCGCGCAGGAGTAAACAACATGTAGTGACTTGTTCAGTGCATGTTGGTTTCTTCCTGCGCACGTCACTCCAAAACAGGGGCCCTCCAGTTTGTTTAAACTCCCACAGCAATCTGTTCTCATCCTATACTAACTGCTCATCCATGCTATCTATCACATCCTGCAAACATGTTACAGTTTTAATCCCCGATTAACTGTTCCCCTGCCCTAATTGGCTAAAAAATTGATTAATCAAACAGAATCGCAAATAAACAATTTTCGCAAATGCCTAAGTAGAGACCGATCTCCGGATTGGGCGAGAGGGGTGCCATAAAACCCTTCCCCTTTCGTAACTTGGCTCCCGAACCCAGATATGGTTATGACGGACTGGTTCCTTAACTTTTTCAAATCAAACAGCGCGGCAAGTGCTTCGAAATACGGTTCCTTGGGTGTCGGACCTTCAAACCCGAGTGGCGACTCTGTATTTTTGCGAGCGCTTGACGTCCAGCTTCAAAAAGCGCTCCCGCGAACCGGCAGCATCTTTCCTTTCTCAAAAGGGTGGGGAACGGAATCCCTTCCCCGGAGGAGAGAAAGATCGGGCAAATCGCATTGCCCACACCGTACAAGGTTTTTGACATTTTATGAAATAGATAAACGGCCATTTGTTGGCCAATTGGAACAGTCAGGTTCCAGATCAAATGTTAAAAAAAAAAGAAAAAAAGAAGAGAATCAACAGAATGAAAAGCCAGTTTAATGGAAAATTTCAGCCTTACACGAAAGGCTCAAACAATCTGATCACAAATTTACTGCCTATCAGTTATTCATTGAGAATGGGCAGAGTTCAAAATGTTTTCGTCGTTGGCTTTCTGGCCATTTGTTGATCAAATGTGGACCCAAAATCAATGGCCATTTTGTTGGCCAAACAATGGCCAGTGGCTAAGAGCATCTCCAACCCATGGCTTCATATTGGAGATGTCAAACGTTTTTTGAAGGCTGACGTGGCATTTTGACATCTCCAATTTGACATCAAAGCCTTCCTTTCCAACCATTGATGTCAAATTCTATTTATTTGACATCAAATTATCCCTCTCCAACCCTTAAGTCTATATACAAATGGTCATTTTTTGAAATTTGGCATGGAGGAGGGAGGTTGTCAACTTTGACAACTTTGTCATTCCCTTCAAATCCACGTAGGATTGGCATCAAAGAAGGCTGCTGGGTTGGATTGAATTTTGGTGTCAAATGTTACCGTTAACATGTCCACGTAGGATTTGACATCTCCCATTGGAGATGCTCTAATCATCATATCTTCGTTCCGGATTTTACAAGGAACCAGAACATATGCGGCCAATTATGAATGAGAAATAGCCCTCTTTTGATTCAAGTTTGCATGGGGGCAAACTTAACTTTTAAAAATTCAAATTATGCAAAGAAAGTGGCTTTGGATTGAAACTCGAATGTAGTTGAATTATAAAATTATTTGACTAGAGTTTTTCAATTTAGACCATAAATGGTCGAAATAGAAATGATCTCTCCACTCCATCTATATGGGTTAAGAACAGTGCAAAATTGCCCATGGAGTATGAGTTCAAGCCAATTATGGCTGTGAATTATGAACAACTATTTGTTCAATATGAGGGTAGTAGTTGAGTAAATTAATTATTTGTCTATTTGCCAAGTAATATATATTGCTGGTGAAATGTTTCTTTGCTCGACAGGTTGCGTCTTTAATTACTAAGTGTCCCTATTGCAGTGTCGTGTAGAAATGGTTTTGTATGGACTTTGATTTGCCTATATCTTGGCCGATCTATACTTTGGGACACGATCGACAGGGTAGTCATTGGTTTTTTGCCATGAATGGTAGATTTTGCTCCTGTCGATTTGAAAAGTCTTATGTCAATAATGGACAAGACACACTTTTGAAGCACGGTTCTTGTATTATTGGCCATTGATTACAAACTTTAATCCTATTTATGGGCCAAAAGAATCCTTTGAAGATATGTGGACATTGATGGTTGCCCGTTTTATTTGGTTTGGCCAAATGAACTTGGGGGGCAAACTTTGGCGTTGAAACTTGAATGGAGTTGAATCGTGAAATTGATTCGACTAGAGTTTTTTATGTTAGACCATGGATGGACGAAGAAAATGATCCTTCCACCCCTCCATACTGGTTAAAAAGATGTAATGGTGAAAACTTAACCATGGAGTATGTTTAAAGCCAAACGTGGCTATAAATACTTTAATTGTGTATTGATTTCTGTCGATTAATATACATTTTGGAAGGAAATGGAAAAAATTAGTTTTGATGGAGTGGCTAATAAATGTTGGTTTGGTGCTGTCATATTTTGATCGACAGACAATGTTTCCGTGTTTCCTCATTCCTTTCATTAAGGATTCAGTTAAAAGGAAAAATTTCGACAGAGGCAATCTGTTAAGCCACACCATGTGATTTTCGACAATGAATTTTAATTAAGCCTTGAGGGCTTTGTTGTTCCAGTCGAAAAGTGAAAAGATTGGTCTAAAAGTTATCTAAAACTCTTCGAAAGTTGGGAGGCAAATGTTTACACTGTAAAGAGTTATCACCCGTTGATATCGACTGAGGGGTGATTTAAAAACTAGTTTCATTATTCACTTGGGTTACGTTAGCACTTCACCCAAATGAATAAAGGGGGCATTGTTTGTACCATATTTTACCGCCTGTCGATTGACCGAAAGGTGACGTTTATGCTAAAGCTTCCTATTTTATTATTTCGTATTAATAACATAACTAGTTTTTATTTGTTTGTATTTTAATAAAGTGCAGGACACTTGGCTTGCACTTATACATTTAGAAGTTAAAAAGACACTTGTTATCGTCCTACACACTTTGAAGTTGAAAAGAAGTTATTTGGACAAATGACATGCTCCTACACACTTTGGAGTTTGTGGGAAGTTATTTGGACACTTGGAAGATGATGAAGAGTAGTGAGAAGTTAGGAAGTTATTTCCTGCACATTTTATTTTCTATAAATAGCATCTTTTGGCTTCATTCTAAACTCCTTCAACAAATCAAAATCTTAACTTTGTTCTTAATTTTTGTGTTCCTAGGAGTAGGATTAACTTAACTTTCTTACTTTCAATGAGGATCCGTCCTTTTTGATTATAAATCTACCTTGGAAAAATAGCAAAGTCCATTTGTTATTTTTCTTCTGCTCCACCCCACTTCACTAAACCATCAATTCATTCCGCCCAATCGATGGGTTGATTCCGTTCTTGAAGATTGGCAGGTGACGGTCTTCTTTTACGAATTAATTCATCATCACCAAAAAATAGCATTTGATTCATTCGCCATTTCTTTTCCAGTGAAGTCCTAAAATACGGCAATGAAGCTCAAATCCGTTTGTGGAGACAAGCCGCATTCGCCTTTATTTTTGTTGTTGGCTTTGTTTCCCGAAATCTCAGTCGATTTCGATCGAGGGAAAAATTGGTAAACAGGCACCCGCCGGTTGAGCATCCATTGGAATAACTTGAAGAGAATTTCGAAAAAGAGAAGAGTTATGAAGGCAATACAGAAATCAATTCTGATTTGGAATCAAGAGTTGCCAACTCTCTTGGACTGTTTTCATGTAGTTTTCAACAGGAGCAGGGGGTGGAGCAAAAGGGTATTGAGGCCCAAAGTTCAAAGGCCCAAGTTTGAAACAATCAAAATGAAGAGGAATTGACACGATTGGGTCCACTATTATTAAATGGTCCGGTGGAGATTGGCGTTGGAAATAATATTAGAAGCTCCCAACTGCATGGCATTACTCTTCTGGTGGAACTCCGACCAGCATTAACAAGAAAAGAAGTTAGAAGTCAATTGTATGAAGAGTCCATGAGTGTGGAGGAAAGTGAAACTAGAACAGAGAGTAGTATCCCGGGCATTAACAGACCTCTAAACGCAATTCAATCCACTAGTGAGGTGGGTAAAAGATTGGGAATTGAATTCACAGAGAAACATATCAAGGCAATGGCTAAGTTGATTGAAGAAGAAGATGCTGAATACAATTGTTTGCTGAGAAACAACCGTTTCTCAGTCCTTGACTCCAAATGAAGATCATCTCTTGGAGCATCAGAGGTTTGGACAGTCCAAATTGATCAAAGATCGTTTGCCCAGATATCATGATGGTTCAGGAAACAAAGGTGGAATAGCTTGAAGCTACTAATGTACAGAAGTTTTGGGAGAATAGTGAGTTTCAGAGGCTGAAGGTGCTGTGGTGACCTAAGAGATATGGGGTTTGAATTTAAACAGCTTGTCATTTTTGCTGCAAGAGGAATCCGGTATGCTTACCACTGGTTGTCTCCACCATTCGACGTTGAATTCTGAGGATTGTTGATATTTGTTACTGATATTTATTCAAGTGTAATGTCGAATGATGCGGATAGATGGTTGATCTGTCTTGTGAGGAGTTTGTCAAAGAGTTTTTTTTTTGGCTGGTTTCTGGATTCACAAATTTGTTTCCAACAATCCTCTACTTACCCCAACTGTTACTAGTTAAAACAGATGGATGGTTGTGGATGAAGTTTCTCGGAAGAACGCTGGTGTAATGGTTTTGTTAGAAGTTGCTTTTGTTGTAGCTGGGCTAGAAAGTAGCTACAGAGGAGCCAAATTTCAAGAGACACCCTTGTCATGTAAGCTTTCAAGTATTTTGTCTCTGGTTCTGGGTCTCTGTTGTTTTTATTGCTGCTTTCTGGCCTATCTCTCTACAACTCCCTAGTTTGGAGGGCTAAGAGATCATTATTGTTATTGCCGGTTTACTTCCATATTAGGGTCAGAGCTCTTTCATGTCTGACAAGGTGCTGTATATCTTTCAACTCCAATCTATTGGAGGATTTAGATTTGCTACGGGAGGAATGGTCTTTCTGTTTTGACATCTCTTTCAACTCCTAATTTGTGGAGGGCGAAGAGATCCTTTGGGTTTGATTGGATAATTGCTACCATGATGATGCTGCCTTTGAGATTAAAATGTAGATGGTGGTAGGCTCTACGTGCTTTCGATCCATTTTTCTCAGAAGAGTGGGAAGCTTTCTGCTACAAATAGGCTTTGAGATGCAATTATAATTGGTCGAAGAGTTTTTGTTAACTGGTTCTGGCCTTACTAATTTGTTTCCAATCAATTCAATGATTACCCCACCGGCTGCAAGCTAAAATGGAAGAATGGGATGAGGATGCAGATTCATGGGAGGAATACTGGTGTCATGTTTTTCGATTGGAATTTCTTTTGGTGTTGGTATCGGTAGTTTGGTTTTGTTTCTTCTCAACTTCTTGTTGGAAGTTTCCCTCCCCTCTCCCCCTATTTCTTCTTCCTTCTTTCCCCTCTTCTTTTCCCTTGATGTACCCATTGTCGAGTTTATCCTTAATAAAAAAAATTTTGTTTCAAAAAAAAAAATTTATGTATCTACAAAAATCCGATGAACACGATTTTTGTTATTTTTAAGATTCTGCCAAACTCTACAAACTGAACGGAGTCTATGATCTAAGTGTGTTTGGAAAATGGCCGAAAAATCAGAAATAGACCGGAGGAGATACCAAGGGTGTTTGTACACCCAGTATACAAAAAAGTTTCTCTAACAAGAATTAGATCTATTGTTCCGCCAATGTGGCCTGAGTGGTGAATCGCCACCCTGGAGTCCGTCCTCCTCTATGCTGCAACGAATGATTCTAAATTATGCGTTATTAGAGTGAAGAATTTCAAAAATACTAATAAATTTTCACTCAAATGTTTCATAAACACCTGAACATAAACTAAATTTAATTATTGTTTCCTCAAAAAAACCGAAACAACCCCTTGTATGGCCGTGTGATCCAGATGTGCAAGTGTGCCGGGACTACGTTGGTCCGAGTATAGATGGATTGACTTCTGAATAGACAAATTGTGAGTGGTAGATGAAATCCACCACCAATTCTTTTTTACCTCACCGAATAGGACTTCAAATTTTCTCAAGCGATGTAAAAGGAAGAAATGCGCGTGGTGCTCAAATGTAACAAGTGCCTTTCAAATGGAAAATGCTCGGGATTTCCATTACCGTAAATGAAAGTTACAACTAGGAACTGAAATATAGAAATGCATGAAAGTATAGATGATTGAAGGAGCTAGACCTATGAAAGGCATTTTGTGTGTGTGGTGGTCGGTCCCTTCTTAGTCTACGATCTTCTTCGACATTTATAGATCTCTGGTAAGGGCAGTTACTGCCCAAATTTCAGGATCATGGTGCACTGCCCAAATTTCAGGATCATGGTGCACTGCCTCTAAGTGCTTGAATCAAACACCAGATTTTGCCCAAATTTCAGGATCATGGTGCACTGCCTCTAAGTGCTTGAATCAAACACCAGATTTTGTATTGTACCCACCATGGAGTGCACTACGCATGACTTCACTGCATGATTTCACCAAGATAAAACCAATTAATTCACTGCACTTTGGCAAAGGAAAAAAAACAGGTGCTTTTCTCAATGTTTGTTACCAAGTAACCTTAACGTGGCACATTTCTAGTGGACGATCATTTTTGGGTACAGACAAGTACCTTGTCAAGAATCGTCAATTAGACCTACCATCAAACTTAACATGCATGATATCTAAGCCTCTGTTTTTAATGGCCACTTGAGCAATTCAATTCTCTATTGCTATCAGTTCTACGTACTAGTACACCACACCAGTTTGCATGTTTTAGAAGTCTCAAATCCTTTTTGCCAATGGGTTTTAGATTAGGTAGATGGATTGCAAAATTAACGCGCGAAGATATTAAATTAGATGCCTCAGAAACTAAAATATGTTCTGTGAGCCAAATTTGGTTCTTTTATTTATTATATTAAACATTGCATGTGATTATGTCTATAGTTCATGAGTCACGACTTAAGATTAAGTACTCTGTCCACATGACATGACCAAATCGAGTCGTTTGGTCATATACTCTAGAGATCTCCTCAGCAATTCAGTGGTGGGTTTTCGATTCAACCGCTCTATAATTTTGAGAAGACTAGAAGATAGATAATGTACTTGGAATTTGTTTGAGATTGTCATTTGCCACACTGGTCCAATTGAATGGACATATCAGTAGAAGTGTTCCTTTCTTGACTTGACCTTTGTTTTGATTGATTAACAATCCATATGACTAACCAAACCAAACCAAACCAATTAAACAAACACATGCCTTTCGCCCCAATCAATTGGGTCGGCTACATGAATTTATTTTCTTTTCATTGGGCTCTGTCAAAAGCATCATGTTTCGTGATAGTCAACAAAACTTAGATCTTTCGAACAACCTCCTCTAAAGTCGATTTTGGTCTATTTTCCTCCTTAATGCTGCAGTTACCATATCTGTACCACTCCTCCAAATTACCATATCAGTAGATCTAATACCGACTATCAGTGTAATGTAATAGAAATATATTAGTTTTCCGGAAACAGTCAATAATAACTCAAAACTTCAATATTGTGAAGTGAAGCCGATGCCAAAATGACGCACGGCTAGAAATGGAGTCAAGTCTACTTGTCTTGACACCAGCGCCTAAAAAGTAAGTCAAGTGGCGTGTTCAAAAGCAAATGAATTTGGGTTTCTGCTTCTAATTGATGATTTCATCCGTGCTACTCGTTCATGGTTTGACCTAGGGTTCCCTTAGGATCCCCTGCTACTTAGGGCTTGTTTGATAACCTAAATTCAGCACTTAATACTGAATCGATTAAGTAATAAGTGATTCAGTAGGTTTGATAACCACATTTCATATTACTTAACAAATTAAGTACCACTTAAAATATAGGCTAAAAAGTTAAAAAAAATTAAGTAGCTTTGAGCTACTTAATTCTGGCTGAATTTTTGTGTACTTACATTCAACCGTCAAACCACCACCACAACCACTTCCACCAACACCTCCACCACTCCACCACCACCACCACTACCACCACCTCCACCACTCCACCACCACCACCTCCACTACCACCACTCCTCCTCCACCACATCACCACCATCACCACTCCCTCCACTACCACCACCACCACCACCACCACATCACCACCACCAACTCCACCACCACCACAACTCCACCACAACTACCACCATTACCATCACTACACCACCACCACCACCGCTCCTACCACCACCTCCACCACCATCACCACCACCGCCACTCCCCCACCACTACCATCACTACACCACCACCACCACCACCACCACTTCCTCCACTGCCACCACCACCACCACCACCACCACCACCAGCTCCACCACTCCACCACCACCACATCACCTCCAACTCCACCACCACCACTACTACCACCAGCTCCACCACTCCACCACCACCTCCACAACTCCACCACAACCACCACCACTACCATCACTACACCATCACCACCACCGCTCCTACCACGACCTCCACCACTCCACCACCATCACCACCACCGCCACTCCCCCACCACTACCATCATTACACCACCACCACCACCACTCCACCACCACCACCACCACCACCACCACCACTACCATCATTACACCACCACACACCACTGCTCCTACCACCACTCCACCACCATCACCACACCACCACCACCACCACTCATACTACCTCCACCACTCCCCCACCACCACTCCACCACCATTACCAAAAGTATATTGTGACCGTTAGTAAATTAAGATAGAATTGGAACAAAATTAATTAATCATTTTTTTAATTCAATACTTAATATATTTATCAAACAGCTTTTCAGCTTAAAAATTTCAGCATTCAGTTTCCAGTACTTAATTTTTCAGCTTTCAGTTTCAGTTTTCAGTTTTATCAAACAGCCCCTTAGTCGTGGACGGAATTCTTATACCGACACCTAGTGTTGGTTTGCTTTAGCCTGGTGTGCTTTTCGCAGTAGCTCATGTCTTAGGCTCTGTTTGTTTGGGTGTAAAATATTTTTCGATAAAATATTTTACCTATTTTCCGGTGTTTGGTTGTGTAAAAAATGAGGAAAATTCATTAATTTGATGAAAATGACTTACTCTCAAATCTTCTGTAAGTTATTTTTCGAAATAGACCCGCTGCCTTCTACTACAATTTTTATTACTCAATTTCCTCGATCGTGACCCACGTTCAATTCTAATATTCTCAGATCTCTTCACTGTTTAAGCCACCTCTCGCTACACTATTTTGTCACCTTTTTGGAGGTATTTTTCAAGTGCTAACCACACACTGGAAAATTAAAGTTTAAAATTTTCTTTTTGAAAAAATATTTTACATAAAAAATATTTTACATCGAAACAAATGGAGCCTTAGATTTAGTAGTTTTGGTTCATTCCTTCCTTATTTATTGTGATGAAAAATCTTTTGCCTTTGGGTGTTTGTAATGAAATGAATTGCCAGTGTTTAAAAAAAAAAAACCAAATGAATTTCATGACTTGACCCCTTGTGGTATTGGCTTGATATTTTCCGATACTAAGATTATTTCCTCGATGCCATCGGGTCTCAGGACCAATGGCGAATACAAGATCTGTATTCAGTGGGGGTCCGAATCACATGTATTCTTACACTAAACAAAAGATATAGTCTCTAATATAAATATTGTTATTTACTAGTTTTGAAAAGACGATAATGTATGCATATACATAAACACATTAAGTTTTATAGCCACGACTAAAAAGACTATTCCTTGTAATGTTTTTTCTATGGCTCATTTGTCTAGCTAGATGGCTTAGCTTTGTTTAGTTGTTTTCTATGTTGCAAGGCTTTGTCCCTAAAGTAAAGTCTTAGCCTAACTCACTTGTTCTGCTTCCTTGTATTGTTTCAGGGGTATGCTCCTATTAGTTGTTCCTCCTTTTTGATGTCTATTAGGATCTTTACTTACCCAAAAAAAAAAACATGAACAAGAGTAAAAATAGACATATATTTGGCACAATTAGGAAATAAGTTATTCTTAAGGTGGATACACACTGGGTTGTTTAGCGCAAGTTCTGCTTTGCCAGGGGTCTACTTCAAGTATTTGTGCATTAAAAGGTGTGTCGTGTGTATTTCGGGAAAAAGTGTTTTTAGTTTCTTTTCTAGACAATTACTAAAAGCATCTGTCATCTCTTTATATTAAAAAAGTTGCAACAATCAAAAGAACCAAGAAAAAAGTGAGGCCAATATTCTCAATTTCTGATAACAGGAAAGACCAGAGCATACCTAGATGAGCAACCGGTTAATTTTATATATTTGGAAAAAGATTATGGTGATGAAGGTGTTGGAGAGAGAAAAAAAGATAAGCTGTGTGTGGGTATTCTGGTTCGGATTATGGATAGAAAATAGCCATTATGGATCTGAAAAATAGCTGAGTCAGCAAACCCCGGAAAAAAAAAAAAACAAAATTTGATGTTTGGGGTGTAATTGAAGAATCTTCAACAATTTCAGTTGTTTAATTAAAGTTTCTTAAGCTCAGGTACTTACGAGACAATTGAGTGAAAGCTGAGGGACTTTCTGTTCCAAGTCAGCTCACTACGGGTCAGTTTTGTTGTCTTGTCATTGGAATTGACAATATGAATGTAGAGACCCGTATTTATTTTAATAATTTTAATGCGAGATTATACTATGAAATGTGAAATATGAGGTAGTATGAGTTGGGTCAATGTGAGATGACTTGTAAGTTGTGGGAGTTGAAGTAACACAATAGGAGTGAAGGAGTGTAAGTGTTATTTGTGCTATATAAGTCAAAAAATTGGGTTAGGAAATCACTTTCCCTTTTCTTTTTTCTTTCCCGGCCGGCTCTCTCTCTCGGCTCTTTCCTCTCTCACCTTCTCTCTTTGATTTCATCTACTACGAGTGAGAGTTTTGAAAAATCCCAAGTACAAAAGCCGTTCTACGCGACGAGAGCTTCCTATCCATCCAAGAAAATTCATGATCGGAGCGCTTTGAAGTTTCCTCCATGTTCGGGCATGCTTCTAACCTTCGAGGTAGGGATCTCCTACCTTCTTTACATGTTTAAGTGTTAGTTGGATGCACAAGAATTAAGTTTGATCATCTATTTTGAGTCTTGAATAAATCTTGAGTATGCTGAAAATTTCGTGGGTTTTGGTATTGTCTTTTGGGAGCTCTTCTGCTAGGAATCAATTTTTGGTGTCTTCATAAAAGTTGAAGTACGTTTCGATACGAAGATTTCGGTACCAAGATCATGAAAAACCGATAATCACACAATTAGTTATGAATTTTTGAATACTGGCTGTTTTCTGGATGCGCGAATCTGTGCGTGGCTGTCTTCTTTTAACTTTCTGGGCATGATGAACATTTTGGGTGGCTTTGGGTCTTTTACAGGAGCTGCATATTTAAGTTAAGAAGAGATTGGCGTTGGAATCAAGTAATTTGGTTAAGTATACAATTTTTGGAGAATTTCTAAAGCAGGGTTGGTTGACTGGTGCGAAAATGGTTGCGAATCGATTTTTCTTTTGATTGTTGGGTTAACCTCCTCTCGTTTTTGAACCTGGAATTTTTACTGAGTGTAGGACTTGTAGTGGTGCAACTTTTGGCATTGGTTTCAGTATTTTTGGGTTTAAGATGAAAGAGTTATGATTTTTCAATCAATTTTACTTATTCCCGCGTAGAATCTGACAGCACCGGCGGACTTTGGTAAAATGGACATAACTCCTAGCTCGGGACTCGAAACGACACACCGTTTGTTCTGTTAGAAACTAGACACATAGAGCTTTCCAACGATACATCACATGCATCATGGGTAGGTCCAAGCAATAACAGATTTGCATCCAAAGTTGACCCAAATTCTGCCTTTGCACTAGTTTCATTGTTACGTTGAGCTATAATTGCATGGCCGTAATAAGGCTACCCGAATTTCGTGTTTGATGTATGACCTATGGATCAAAGAAAAAGAAGTATACTTTTCAATGGTTTAAGTTTCGTCCTCGAATTCATGTTTAATTGGATATAGGCTAATGTAAATGATTAACTTTGCCAATTTGACATGTGGGGATACGATGGATTGATCTAGATGACTAGGTGTTGGATTAAAGGGATATTCATTGTTGGTGTATTGACATTGATGTTGTTTGATACTTAGAGGAAAATAAATAGTTTTTCCTCTCTATGTATTGTATCCATGGGTTGGTTTAGTATGCGTGTTTTGGTATGTGGGTGTTGCCCTCTTAATGGTTTTAGTATATTAGACCCTGTTATGAAGTTGTATTGGCAAGTTTACATCATCAGTGTATATTGATTATGGGAATAGACCCGGGTCAAGCCGTGGTGACCCAAGTGCCCTATGAATGCGGGAATAGACCCGAGTAAAGCCGTGGTGACCCTGTTACTTTGTGAAAGTGGGAATAGACCCGGGTAAAGCCGTGGTGACCTACTGCTCGGCGGATTTGAGAATAGACCTGGGTAAAGCCATGGTGACTCTTTTCCTGATCGACTTAGGGAAAAGACCCGGGAAAAGCCGCGGTGACTCTAAGGGCGATGCTGGTTGTGTTGAACTAATAATGTGAATGATGCGGTAGTTTTGGTGACTTGTGGGTGAACGGGGTCCCCATGCCCAGAAACATGCTTATAAGATTTGACGCACAGAAAGTGAATGAATGAGATTAATCACATGACATAAGAGATAAGGAATCTGTCGTTTATTTGTTACGTTATGCTATGAATCCTTCTGCATCAAGATGTTAAGTTTTAATGTGTATGGCATTTTGCAAATTCCAATCTGAAGGCAAATTATGGTTCTGCGTTGGTGGTATGTTTCTAATGGTTGGGTTATTGATGTTTTCAAAAAGAAAAAGGAAAGATAGGGAAATTGGTTTTTTGAAAATCGATGATGTGAATTTGAGACACAGTGGAATATGCGTATGAGAAACACAGAACTTGAACTTGAATACGTGTTTTATATTCCTTCTTTTAGACCTCCAAATCATTGTGGCTTGTTCTTCTGATATGCGGTGGGCAACTTATTCTGTGTGAGTGTATATTTGGTACGTTGTGGTGTGATGCATTGTGAGAGTTAACATATAGGTTATTTGCACGTTAGACTTGTAAAGGAAATCTTAAGGTGAAGGGTTTTTGGCTTGAAGTTAACTTGGGATTTGGAATTTGATTTGGAGTTTATGGGTGAGTCTCCTTATTGTCGAGGTGTGGTATTGTTCGATGTGTCATTGTTATTTCATATTCTGACTCTACATGCGTAGTGTGTATATTTTGGTGAGAGGTTGGCTAGTTATGTGAGACAAGAAAAATGAGGGTTTTCATTAAAGAAATTAGATTAATCTTTGGGTCTTTGAAATGGAAATGAAAGAGCAGGGATTGATTTGGGTAACGCCGTAACGGTAAACTGAGATTTTTAAGAATATTGGTATGTGTGGGTGAAAGTGTCAGTGTTTGTGAAATTGAGTTAAATATTTTCCAGCGTGGGTATGGTATTTTGAGTTCCATATTTTGACAAAACAAATATGCTTTTGGAAAATGTTTTTCCTTGGGATCTGTCTTCACTTCTGCATATAATTTAGGTATGGATATCTCTACGAGCTAGTGTAGCTCACCCTATCCTTTCAGGTACTCGTCATGACACATAGCTTGGATTGCATGGAGTGCACATTGAGACGTCTTTTGAGAACTTCATTGGAATCTTGAGGAAGTGGTTTAGCATCAAGTTTAATTCACGTCATGCACTTTACTCGCAATTGAGGGTTGTACCATTTGATTAGATTATATGCAAAGCTCTGTATAAACTCATCTCCTTGATTATTGTGAATCTCTTTTAATGGAAGAAGTTTGGGAAGACTTTATGTAAAAAAAAAAAATTTAGAGAGAAGAAGAAGCGACTTGATTTGCTTTCTGGATTCACATGACATTTAAGGGTAAATATAGTTGAGAGAAAGACTTTTGTTTGTAGAAAATATATTAATATTTAGTTGAAAATCGAGGGCGTGACAACTTGGTATCGGAGCATTTAGGTTAGAATACTTTGAGACCGTGGGGAGACACTTGGTCTCATGGGTCTAGTGTTTGCATTTAAGACACCAATTAAGTGTGTAGGGGGTGAATGACGTCCATTATCTAAGTGACTTTTGCATTTATCTTTACGTTATTGGCATAGTCATGTTGACCCTTGTATGGGGAATAAGAGAACCTGATCTATATTTTATGTCCTGTTCAATGTTTGACTAATGTGTGGTTTATGTGAATGAAGTGTTTAGGTGATCACTTGATGCTCATGTACTTCGTGCTATGTGGAATATATGCTTATGTGATCTTACCTGCTTGAAAGTTATATGTCTGCATCTTTGGTGTGCTGCGCGCTCTAGAATTGTGGGCTTAGCCATGGGATTGGTTTGGGTTGTTATAATGATATAGCATTTGATTTGGATAGGAGTTTGTGAAATCTTGTGGGGTCGGTGACTGAGCATGATCTTTTTCTTTAGATGAAATACAAATGGAATGTGAAGTGTTGGATTAATCGGTCATTTATGTGATAGACCTGGTGAGTCATAGACAAATCATTACAAGAAAGGTAAGGTGAGAATTGTGGAGTTAATTTGGGTCTTGGAGTTACGCTGTTTTAGCCATTTTGTATATGGGTTCATGAAGTTTGGTTGACAAAGAACACTTAAAGGTTTGAAAGTACTTTTGGTGTTTCCCTATGAATGGTATAAACATGCGGTTAGTCATCAATTTTATTTGCTAAAAAAATAAAATAAAAATGGAGGATCTACTTCCGGATATTCAGCTTGAAGAACGGCTGGCCACCGTGACTTCGGAATTGAATATCTAGAGTAGAAGTTCTTTTTTAAAAAAAGAAAAGAAAAGGGAAGTTTAGTTTTTGCTAGAGAACTGGATAAGGATAACTCATGTGACGCTATAGTTAAAGAGTTGTATCTCTTTGTCGATGTTATGCTTTTAATCATGGCATTATTCTGTTGTGAAGGGTATGCATGTCCTAGTAGCTCAGTTTGTTTTGCCTTCTGTAAGTACGTGTCATTGTACCTTATTAAGAATTGAGAGCAATGGAGTAAAATGGTTAAACTCCTTTTGAATTGAAATGCTTTCTATTTTTCTCATGAGATTAAGTTAGTACATGTGTTTCTAAAATTAAGTGATATTAGAGTATGATTTGGTGATGTTGTTTGATTAATTAGAACTCTAGTGTGAACCTGTGATAGATGTTAGTTTCATGTTGATTCTACACTGAAGGAAATGTTGAAATGAAAGGTTAGGCCTTGAAAGAAAAGCTCGGATATGTAGAACAAGATGGGCTTATTCTGGTGTAAGGATTTTGAGTTACAAAGAAAAGGAAAAGAGGAATCCATGTGGGGTAATGAATGATGAGATAGAAGAAAGTATTTGGACTTATTTTTCTTGTGATCGATGTAGGTCTCTTGGATCTAGATTTCGTGGTTGTTGACTTGTTGAACTCTCTCGGATGTTGTGTTACCTATGGTAATGGTTGTGTTTTGTGTTTAAGGTGTTACATGACATGGTTGATTTGGGTTATCCTAATTTCGAGGACGAAATTTTTTTAAGGAGGATAGAATGTAGAGACCCGTATTTATTTTAATAATTTTAATGCGAGATTATACTATGAAATGTGAAATATGAGGTAGATATGAGTTGGGTCAATGTGAGATGACTTGTAAGTTGTGGGAGTTGACGTAACACAATAGGAGTGAAGGGGTGTAAGTGTTATTTGTGCTATATAAGTCAAAAAATTGGGTTAGGAAATCACTTTCCCTTTTCTTTTTTCTTTCCCGGCCGGCTCTCTCTCTCGGCTCTTACCTCTCTCACCTTCTCTCTTTGATTTAATCTACTACGAGTGAGAGTTTTGAAAAATCCCAAGTACAAAAGTCGTTCTACGCGACGAGAGCTTCCTATCCATCCAAGAAAATTCATGATCGGAGCGCTTTGAAGTTTCCTCCATGTTCGGGCATGCTTCTAACCTTCGAGGTAGGGATCTCCTACCTTCTTTACATGTTTAAGTGTTAGTTGGATGCACAAGAATCAAGTTTGATCATCTATTTTGAGTCTTGAATAAATCTTGAGTATGCTGAAATTTCGTGGGTTTTGGTATTCTGTCTTTTGGGAGCTCTTCTGCTAGGAATCAATTTTTGGTGTCTTCATAAAAGTTGAAGTACGTTTCGATACGAAGATTTCGGTACCAAGATCATGAAAAACCGATAATCACACAATTAGTTATGAATTTTTGAATACTGGCTGTTTTCTGGATGCGCGAATCTGTGCGTGGCTGTCTTCTTTTAACTTTCTGGGCATGATGAACATTTTGGGTGGCTTTGGGTCTTTTACAGGAGCTGCATATTTAAGTTAAAAAGAGATTGGCGTTGGAATCAAGTAATTTGGTTAAGTATACAATTTTTGGAGAATTTCTAAAGCAGGGTTGGTTGACTGGTGCGAAAATGGTTGCGAATCGATTTTTCTTTTGATTGTTGGGTTAACCTCCTCTCGTTTTTGAACCTGGAATTTTTACTGAGTGTAGGACTTGTAGTGGTGCAACTTTTGGCATTGGTTTCAGTATTTTTGGGTTTAAGATGAAAGAGTTATGATTTTTCAATCAATTTTACTTATTCCCGCGTAGAATCTGACAGCACCGGCGGACTTTGGTAAAATGGACATAACTCCTAGCTCGGGACTCGAAACGACACACCGTTTGTTCTGTTAGAAACTAGACACATAGAGCTTTCCAACGATACATCACATGCATCATGGGTAGGTCCAAGCAATAACAGATTTGCATCCAAAGTTGACCCAAATTCTGCCTTTGCACTAGTTTCATTGTTACGTTGAGCTATAATTGCATGGCCGTAATAAGGCTACCCGAATTTCGTGTTTGATGTATGACCTATGGATCAAAGAAAAAGAAGTATACTTTTCAATGGTTTAAGTTTCGTCCTCGAATTCATGTTTAATTGGATATAGGCTAATGTAAATGATTAACTTTGCCAATTTGACATGTGGGGATACGATGGATTGATCTAGATGACTAGGTGTTGGATTAAAGGGATATTCATTGTTGGTGTATTGACATTGATGTTGTTTGATACTTAGAGGAAAATAAATAGTTTTTCCTCTCTATGTATTGTATCCATGGGTTGGTTTAGTATGCGTGTTTTGGTATGTGGGTGTTGCCCTCTTAATGGTTTTAGTATATTAGACCCTGTTATGAAGTTGTATTGGCAAGTTTACATCATCAGTGTATATTGATTATGGGAATAGACCCGGGTCAAGCCGTGGTGACCCAAGTGCCCTATGAATGCGGGAATAGACCCGGGTAAAGCCGTGGTGACCCTGTTACTTTGTGAAAGTGGGAATAGACCCGGGTAAAGCCGTGGTGACCTACTGCTCGGCGGATTTGAGAATAGACCTGGGTAAAGCCATGGTGACTCTTTTCCGGATCGACTTAGGGAAAAGACCCGGGAAAAGCCGCGGTGACTCTAAGTGCGATGCTGGTTGTGTTGAACTAATAATGTGAATGATGCGGTAGTTTTGGTGACTTGTGGGTGAACGGGGTCCCCATGCCCAGAAACATGCTTATAAGATTTGACGCACAGAAAGTGAATGAATGAGATTAATCACATGACATAAGAGATAAGGAATCTGTCGTTTATTTGTTACGTTATGCTATGAATCCTTCTGCATCAAGATGTTAAGTTTTAATGTGTATGGCATTTTGCAAATTCCAATCTGAAGGCAAATTATGGTTCTGCGTTGGTGGTATGTTTCTAATGGCTGGGTTATTGATGTTTTCAAAAAGAAAAAGGAAAGAAAGGGAAATTGGTTTTTTGAAAATCGATGATGTGAATTTGAGACACAGTGGAATATGCGTATGAGAAACACAGAACTTGAACTTGAACTTGAGTCGCCACCTTGGATCATCTAGTATGTCAATACGTGTTTTATATTCCTTCTTTTAGACCTCCAAATCATTGTGGCTTGTTCTTCTGATATGCGGTGGGCAACTTATTCTGTGTGAGTGTATATTTGGTACGTTGTGGTGTGATGAATTGTGAGAGTTAACATATAGGTTATTTGCACGTTAGACTTGTAAAGGAAATCTTAAGGTGAAGGGTTTTTGGCTTGAAGTTAACTTGGGATTTGGAATTTGATTTGGGGTTTATGGGTGAGTCTCCTTATTGTCGAGGTGTGGTATTGTTCGATGTGTCATTGTTATTTCATATTCTGACTCTACATGCGTAGTGTGTATATTTTGGTGAGAGGTTGGCTAGTTATGTGAGACAAGAAAAATGAGGGTTTTTATTAAAGAACTTAGATTAATCTTTGGGTCTTTGAAATGGAAATGAAAGAGCAGGGATTGATTTGCGTAACGCCGTAACGGTAAACTGAGATTTTTAAGAATATTGGTATGTGTGGGTGAAAGTGTCAGTGTTTGAGAAATTGAGTTAAATATTTTCCAGCGTGGGTATGGTATTTTGAGTTCCATATTTTGACAAAACAAATATGCTTTTGGAAAATGTTTTTCCTTGGGATCTGTCTTCACTTCTGCATATAATTTAGGTATGGATATCTCTACGAGCTAGTGTAGCTCACCCTATCCTTTCAGGTACTCGTCATGACACATAGCTTGGATTGCATGGAGTGCACATTGAGACGTCTCTTGAGAGCTTCATTGGAATCTTGAGGAAGTGGTTTAGCATCAAGTTTAATTCACGTCATGCACTTTACTCGCAATTGAGGGTTGTACCATTTGATTAGATTATATGCAAAGCTCTGTATAAACTCATCTCCTTGATTATTGTGAATCTCTTTTAATGGAAGAAGTTTGGGAAGACTTTATGTAAAAAAAAAAAAAAAAAAATTAGAGAGAAGAAGAAGCGACTTGATTTGCTTTCTGGATTCACATGACATTTAAGGGTAAATATAATTGAGAGAAAGACTTTTGTTTGTAGAAAATATATTAATATTTAGTTGAAAATCGAGGGCGTGACAATAAAGGCAAGAGAAAGAGAGTAGAATACCACCTTTTCACTATTCACACAACAAAAGTTTCACTTACTACAATGATGGCTCAAATGTACAATTCATAGTCCTCGTAATCTTGAGCAAGATTTTGTAAAAACTAACGAATGTTCGTGCCTTTTGACATGTTTAATTGCTCTACAGAATAGTTGTAATCTCCACAAAACGTCAGTTACCATTTTGAGATATTTTTCTATTTGATCATATAAGGTAACATTATTTTACACACCCAAATCTTGCAATTTGGGTGTGTTGTTCGGGTTGATTTCTTATCAATCCTTGGAGCTTGAATAGCATATGGTTGTCGTGGTGCCGGGTGCCAATCTAGCGGGATGCTACTCTCATGTTGTGAACTGTTGTACTTCTTTCATTATTAATATAATTCCTTTTTTCGCCGTTCAAAAAAATTATTTTACATAGATACACATTACCTAAAAAGTGAGTATAGAGAAGGATAAATTTATTAGAAGAATATTCTTTGTATCTTTTAAAAAAGAAATGATCTGATGGTTATAAATTATGACATGAAGTGATCTAACGGCTATAAAAGGTTGCTTTCATTTGTATACCTAGACATTTTAAACAAAAACCGCTCTGTTTTATAATATAGATTCATTCATAAGGTTTTACGATACTATCAAATTATCCATTTAAATATGATTTGTGGGAGACCTAACAGTCTTCATTTACCAATATATACATTTCAGGACTTCCACTTGACTTACAAGTCTTTATCATCATCAGACAAGAAAACAGGAGAAGAAGTTTTTGTCAAAAGAAATATTGTTGTGCTATCTCGCTAATTTCCCCGCCCCACTCTTTACGGTACCAAAAAGTTTGTTCTTTGCATTTCCGCAGTTGAGAAATAATGCAGCGGGTTTTGATTTAATAATAGTTGTGGAAATTGCCATAATCTTGTCTTGTGCTATTATTTTCCACGTCCATGTTAGCAACTTAGCACGTCGTGGAAAGTTTTACCAATTCCACGACTTTCCGTGAAGATAGTATTTTTTTTTCCCTCTCTTTTTTGGGGCAATACATCAACCCAGTCTTCACGATTTTGGAATCACATTCACATAGGTCCACATTTGGTCTAATGTCATGACCAAATAGATTGTAGAGCGTTCATATCATGAAGTTTATTTCTACTCATACTAGCATATATTGTGAATGAATTGGGAATTAGAAAAATATACATGCCCGTGTTAAATATATCCGGTGTTTGTTGATCGGTTTTGCTTCTCGGATATATGTACTGGAGAGGGGTAAGTTTTAGACACCTCTTGAGTGTCCAAATTTTATCTGGCTTTCACATTACCAAAATATCCCTTGTAAATCTCAGAAATGCCCTCAAAACCTGAGAGAGAGAGAGAGAGAGAGAGAGAGAGAGAGAGAGAGAGAGGGGAATACAAGTCGAGTCTGGCGAACTTTGGTCTCGAAGGACGTTGAAATCTCAAAAATCGATTTTCGGCGATACTAAGCTCAGAAATCTAAGGAACCTCATAAGGCAATCCAAGAAACAGATACATTGGACTATTGATCCAAGAAAATATTTGAGCAGTGGTATCTACCTTTTCCATTATGATCAGGAACGGATTCAAAAGGGGGCACATGCCCCGGGTGCACGCATGCCCACACTTGAAATTTAAATATTTTTAAAATATATTTTGTATAAATTAGCATAATTATGAAAGTGTGCTAATAATTAAATATACACACTTGCATATATCTCGAAAATATACATATAGAATTAGTTTTATGCTTGAATTTCGCCATATATATGGTGTGTTTATATTTGTTGTTTTACGAGCTGTTTGTCTATTTGGAACTATTCTTTCTTGATTCTTTTTATTTTTAACCTTTCTGGAAGAAATGTTTTAAAATAAAGTCATGAACAAAACTAGCTCGATCATTCTAAAACTTGTCGACCTTCATTTAAAACATATTTTAAAATTTTTGTATGAGATTTTGTGCTCATTTTTACTTAATTTAACTTAAAGTACGCATTATAAACATTTGTAGTTAGTAATGCACGCCATAATTTTGTACGATCTTACTGTGGTTGACTAAAAAATAATAATTAAACTTTCACTATTATGATTAACAGGTGCCCCCACTAGGCTGTATTCCTAAATCCGTCCCTGATTATGATAACTCTTACTTGCGGAATCATTCAACAATTGTGAGATTGTTGTGGGTTTAATTATGCTGGGGTGTCATAGAACAAAGAGATGGAGGGATAGGGGTGGTAGTGGACTAGGGTTTTTGAGAGGTTTCATATATGGGATAAAAAACATGGAGAAAGAGTTGCTTAATAAAATTGGTGTTGTGATTGGGTTGACGTATTGTATGCTTGAGAGAGAAAGAGTGGGAGCAGGGGTGATGGGTGATGGTGATGAAGAAGAGGTTATTTTCCACGTCATTACTACATCAGTTGCAACATGCAACATTTGAGAGAGAAAGAGTGGCAAATGCAACATTGAAGTTCCTCAGAAAATATAAGGACGAAATTGAACGTAAGGATATATATAGGGACAAATTTGAAACTTAGATAATTTTATAAGGACCAAAAATGTAGATAAGCCTTTTTTAAAATTTTGGTTCACAAATCTTTTTGCTTTTCAGTTCTCTTGTGAAGACTCATCAAATATAAGAAACCTAAAAAGATACTCCCTCCATCCCATGTTGGTCCTCTGCGGAAAGATGTAAAATTTTCAAAAAAAAAAAAAATTTCCGTGCATAATTTTTAAAATTTCTTGACACCAAATTGAATGACTAATTGAGATCTTTAATTTGATGTCAGAAAATTTCAAAAGTTAAGCACAGGGAGAATTTATTTTTGAAAAAAAATTACACGTTTTTTCGTGGCGGACCAATAGTATGTAACAGATGGAGTAACAACCAGAATATTTATAAAAGAAACCAAGCCAGCGCAGCAAGATCTAATAGCAAGTCAAGTCGTCGTTAGTCGGTCAGCCCCCTAGAAAAAGATATCTTAACTTGACCCCTGGGTCGGGTTGGCTTAATCAATTTTCCAAGCGAGAGCAGCTTCTTAGAACATGGAACGAAGAGTATGAATGTGAAAATTCAATTTGCGTTCATATTTGTGCACATTATATGATCTGCAATTTTGATGCATTTCGGTAAATTGAAGGGAAAACTTCACTTACATAGAGGTGCTAATCTAGCCAAACAAGCCAAATATAGCATTGTTCGGGCTTGGCTTGACTCCTTGTAAACTCCTTGTAACCAGTGTTCAAGCTTGGCTTGAGCTTCAGAACTTTGTGGAACTAATATTTGTGCAACCTTGGCTTGGACAATTAGTTTTGTGCTTGTGAGAAGCTTGACTTGGCTTGTAGCCAATCTCGAGCTTCCAAGCATGGGTTTAGGCTCATAAAATTTCGAGCTTTCAGGAAGAACAATTACCTAGAAAAAGCAAGCTACGTAGAGTTTAAGTATGTTACCACTTAATTACCTCTCTAATATTTGCTAAGAAAATCCTAGCTAGAAGAATGTGATAGCAGCCCCAAATTTGCTCAATAATTGCTCCATGGAAGAATTGTATACGATTTAATGTAGTCCTAAATTTCGGTATCTCACCTAGGAGGTTTTCTTTTTGATGCAAGAGTACTATATAAAACTTGTGACATGTCTATATTGAACGTAACTCATATATCATATTTTGGAATATTTATTAACGTACCCCAATATGTTTATGTTTATTATTTACAGAATGACTCATTTGTTCACGAGCCTATTGAGTATGTTCAACCTTCGCTTGAATTCATAAACAAAAGAAAACTTGATTGAGCTTGGCTTATATTTTTTTATAAACAAGTTTGATCCAGCCAAAATTCAATTTAAGCTCGAGCTGAGCTCAAACTATTTGGTTTGTTTAGCAGCCCTATACTTACACCCCAGGCGGATGGACTCCCAATCTTTATCTATCGACACACAAGTTTGTGCATGCATTATGCATATTAAACAAGTCCATCCCCCTATGTGCTGTAAAGAATTATTTCAAACTATCCACTAGAATGAAAATCATCAATTAATTATAAAGGGACGAAACGGATGTAAATATGAAAATCCTGGAAACACCCTTCAAATTGCCAAACAAAATAAATCGCACATTGGAAATATATAGTATCTAACCGTCTATCTCTCTCTGTGTATTAATTACAGTATTAGCAGACCCGATAGCCTTTATCTAATAGGTGAGCCACTCATAGAAAGAGATTTTAACCTGGGCATTGCATGGCCACACACTTGAGACAGGAGGCTTAACAATATCTTGACTTGACCCCTGGATCGTGTTGTCTTATTAATCAATTTTCCAAGTGAGATCAGCTTCGTAGAACCTGCAACGAAGAATATGACTGCGAAAATTCCAATTGATTGGATATCGAACAAGTTGCATCTCATTATGTAAAATTCACGGCACAATAATATATTCACACCACTTTACAAAATAAAATTCAAGTTGTTCACGTACCAATCGATATTTGAATTAATGTAACTTTCCGAATCATGATCTTTATTATGGATCCTATCAGATGAACAGTTTAAATTATAGACGTGGGCCTGGAACAAACACAAAAAATAAAAGGATGTTGACGCGGCGGAATTCACGAGAGATTAGTTAGCATACTAATCCAAACGAGATAGATAACTCGTCGCAATGAGCAATTCTTGCGCACAAGAGTGAAAGAGAAAAATCTCTGCAATATTATTAATCAAAAGCTTAAAAAGTTATTTAAAATATTAGGTTACAACTCTTTATATAGGCTGAAACCCTGGAAACAGTAAAAATAAACTTGGAAAATAAAAAGTCCCATAATTTGGGGTTTTTCCTAAAATTGAAAACGGGAAAGAAAAACAAGACTTTCCCAAAAAGAATCAACTTAAAAGGAATTACGGACTAAAAGTTATTAACGAATCAAATCTTTCCTAAAACGGCAAAATAACGTAATTGAAAGCCTAAACGGAGGAATTAGGCCGAAAAACACCATTCATCATCAACCTTTTCACCGAAAAACGTAAAGGAGCTGATTCTCTTGTTTCATGGTATTGCCACTAATATTCAAATAAAATTTTGCCGTTTCAAAAAAAAAAAATCAATAATTAATTTTCTTAGTTAAGTCGGGAAAAAAAAAAAACAGTTAACTGCCCTTGTTGGCATGTGATCGAAAATTAACAAGAATTATGGATGCGAGCAAACTACGGAGGAGATTATTATTAATTTATGAACGACTGATTTTTATATGATCAAAACCTTGAATTATTTAATAAACAATAATCAAACAAAGCCACGAAACACAGATGTGAGAGAGAGAGAGACCTGAAGAGACGAACGAGACCAATTCACTCGGCGAGAGAGATCGACTGATAGTGATAAGGGGTCTTTCTTGTCGGGTTAGGTTCATGATTTATTGGGTCATTTAAGTTGACCCAATTAAGATCCACTTAAGCCAAATTAATAAATGAGTTAGATGGGTTGGACCCATTTTGACCCAATTAATAAATGGGCTGGGTTGGGTTTGTATTTTAGGGGTGGGTTTGAGTTGATTAATGGGTTTGGGTTTAATTTGCCACCCCTACGGATATAACTAACCAAACCAAACCAAACCGAACCAAGCCTTAAATCTCAATCAACTTGATCGGCTAAATGAATTCATTTTCTTTTCATTGAGCTCTGTCAAAAAGCATCATGGTCCGTGATATTCAATACAACCTCCTCTAAAGTCGATTTTGGTCTATTTTACCCTTTAACGCTGCACTTTACCGTAACTGCACCACTCCTCCAAATGACTGCATCTACTAGAAATTTCACTATTGTGAAGTGCCGATGCCAAAATAATACGCATGGCAACGACCTAAAAAGTAAGTCAAGTGGAGTGTTCAAATGCAAACTGAATTTTTTTTGGTATACTTCCCGTGAATTTATTTGTCTCCAAGTTCGGGTTATGTGTGGTGATGATGGCGTATTGAATATTGCAGTTCAAAATGTCTTGATTCAAACTTCTCGTACATGGAACTTTCAAATTTGTACTGTGCACATTATGACCTGCAATTCTGAAGGATTTTGGTAATAAATTGAAGGGAAAATTTCACTCACACCCCTGTGCGGGAGTCCTACACCCCCTGTACGGATGGACGCCCGATCTTTATTTATCGATGCATAAATTTGTGCACGCCTATTAAACTAATCCGCATCCCCCTATGAGCTATAAAGAATGATTTCACTGCCGGTGTATATAATTTACTCTCTCTGAATTAATGCAACTTTTTGCAAGCATATTTTTCATTATGGATTGTACGAGATGAATAGTTCAGATCATAGATGTGGGCCCGGAACAAAAACAAAAAATAAAAGTATGGAGGGATGAGGAATGTAAATGAGCAGATCCCTGGAGAGCTAGAAGCAGCCTCTATATAACTTGGCTTTCAGTTAGGAGTACGAAGCTCATCACCACCTTTCCCCTTTCATATCCTTTTCTCCTTTAGCTCCAAAATAATGTTTCTAAGGCCAGGAATTGCAATGTCCGTCCTCTGTTTTATTTTAACAATTTTCACCTTGGCCATGAGCAGCACCACTGCTCTCCCCATGTCAAATGAGACGGACCGTCAAGCTTTGCTTGCTATCAAGGATTTGGTGCAAGGTGATGCTTTTCCAGTATTTCGCTCCTGGAATCACTCCATCCACTTCTGCAAGTGGGAAGGAGTTACATGCGGGCGTAAGCATCAACGCGTGACCATTCTAGACTTATCATCCCGAGGGTTGGTGGGTTCTCTAGCCCCTCATGCAGGGAACCTTACCTTCCTCAGGACAATTGATCTCGGCAACAACAGCTTCCATGGAACCATCCCAAATGAAATTGGAAGGTTGTTTCGACTTCAACGTTTTATTCTTTGGAGTAATTCCTTTGAAGGCAAGCTACCTACCAATATCACTGGTTGGTCGAACATCAAAGAAATAAACCTAGTTAATAACAGACTAGGAGGTGAAATGCCTGTCGCGGTGAGCTCTCTGTCTAGTCTCACACGACTGGTTCTTGGTCTAAATAATTTCAGAGGATTGATACCGGCCTCGTTCGGAAATCTCTCTGAGCTGTCTGTGCTTTCTTTGTTGGAGAACAAGCTAATCGGAAGCATTCCTT
The DNA here is from genome assembly GCA_019656295.1 of Rhododendron mucronatum var. ripense. Taxonomy (NCBI): domain Eukaryota; kingdom Viridiplantae; phylum Streptophyta; class Magnoliopsida; order Ericales; family Ericaceae; genus Rhododendron; species Rhododendron mucronatum. The sequence continues at coordinate 56,200 of BPLT01000288.1, forward strand.
TCGAACTTGGACGACTTTTCAAATTACGTTGGCTTCAGCTGTCTTTAAACAACTTGACTGGTATGGTTCCTCCCCAGCTTTACAACATGTCGTCACTCAGCTTTGTTTCTCTATCCCACAATCAATTGCATGGAACCCTCGCCCCTGATTTCAATTTTGCTCTTCCAAATCTACAAGAATTTTATATCGGTACTAACCATTTCTTTGGGCCTATTCCTTCATCGATAGGCAATTCTTCTAGACTTTTGGGATTCGATATTACATACAATGCAATTAACGGGCCCACACCAAAAAGTCTAGGAAACCTTAATGATCTTGAAATATTTTCGGCATCTGCCAATTCACTTGGAACTAATAGCGGGAATGAATTGCATAACATTATGAATACTTTGTCCAACTGTTCCAATCTACGAGAGTTGAATTTAGGTGCAAATAACTTTAGTGGTTTGTTGCCCCATTCCATCGCAAATCTCTCAAAATTTCTGAGGGTTTTGGATCTTCGAGAAAACTATATATCTGGAAGCATACCTGTTGGGATTGAGAACCTTCTGAACTTACAGCTTTTCTCAGTAGGTGATAACATGTTTAGCGGCAGTATTCCTGAATCCATTGGTAAACTCTCCAAGTTGAAAGAAATTTGGATGTACACAAATAAGCTCTCAGGAAAAATCCTATCCTCCATTGGAAACCTCAGCCAGCTAATTATCCTTTCCATTGCAGAAAATAAGCTAGAGGAAAGGATACCTGATTCCTTGGGAAATTGTAAACGTCTTCTAGCAATTGATCTCGATTCCAATAAACTCACCGGAATGATACCTGCACCAATCTTCGAGCTTTCATCCCTATCTATTGGTCTCTTACTAGGTCGTAATCAGTTAACAGGACCGATACCAAAGCAAATCGGTAACTTGAGAAATCTTGGAACGTTGAACTTATCAGAAAATAAATTATCAGGAGGAATCCCAGAAACTCTTAGCAATTTCCAAGTGTTGGAATTCCTTTCTCTCGCGGGAAATCATTTTGAAGGTACTATTCCAGAATCCCTCAATCAACTGAAAGGTATTCAATTCCTAGATCTGTCTCGCAATAACTTGTCCGGACAAATTCCCAAGTTCTTAGGAGAGTTGAATTTACTTCAAAGTCTCAACCTCTCATACAATATGTTCGAAGGTGAAGTTCCAATTGACGGATTGTTGAAGAATATTAGTGCTTTTTCAGTTGTCGGAAATAGCAAGTTATGCGGAGGGGTTGAAGAACTGCGACTTCCAGCATGTCCAACAAAAGTATTGCACAAAAGGAATGGACTGCTCAAGAATAAAGTGATAATACCGGTAATCACTATGTCGTTTATTGTGGCCATCCTTTCCTGTGTCGCAACAATAATTTTTCGAATCAGAACGTCAAGACGAGAAATTTCTACGGCCTTACCTTTCCAAAGGGAGTACCCAAAACTCTCTTATGCGGAACTTCACCAAGCAACAAATGGATTCTCTTCCGACAACTTGATAGGTGAGGGAAAATATGGTTCTGTTTTCAAAGGGATTCTTGACTCTACTGGACAAACAATTGCTGTGAAGGTATTGAAACTTCAAGAACGTGGAGGGAATAGGAGTTTCCAAGCAGAATGTGAAGCACTCAAGAACATTCGCCATCGCAATCTCGTCAAGATAATCACATCTTGCTCAAGCATCGATTTTAAGCGCAATGATTTCAAGGCTTTAGTTTTTGAGTTCATGGAAAACGGGAGCTTAGATAACTGGTTATACCCAGAAAGTCTTCATGAGCAACAGGGAACTGCGAGCTTGAACCTCATTCAACGTTTAAACATTGCCATTGACATTGGGTCTGCATTGGATTATCTTCACTATAATTGCGAAGTAGCTATCATTCACCGCGACTTAAAGCCAAGCAACGTTCTTCTTGATGCTGATTTTTGTGCCCATGTGAGTGACTTTGGTCTTGCAAAGATTCTTTTACCAACCGCATGTAGATCAAACAATCAACAACAATCAAGTTCAACTGGCATTGGAGGAACAATTGGATATGTTGCTCCAGGTAATTGTCTATAATTTATTGCTCTATCCATTTCATTAATTAGTTTCATTGTTATCAGTCAATATTGTGGTGAAAACTAAGTACACAAGTTAACGTATAAATCAAACCTCTTAATGAAAAGATTATTTTCCATCACTGTTTCTTCCGTGTTGTAAGACAATGCCGGTTTAGCTAAAGGAGAAAACTCTAACAAACCTTTTTATGGGCCTTGTTGTATTTCTTTTTCTTGAAATGTTGGAGACATTCTTTTAACAGAAGAAGGAAACCACATAATTAATTTCAGTTAATGGTATCAACATCATGAATAACTTCCCTTGTATGGTTTCGCTGCAGAATATGGCATGGGCGAAGAGATATCAACACAAGGTGATATGTATAGCTATGGAGTGTTACTATTGGAAATGTTCATCGGAAAAAGTCCAACTGATTGCATGTTCAATGACACTCTTAGCCTCTTTGGTTACACAAAAAGGTTTCTTCCAAACAAGGTATTAGAGATTGTCGATCCCCAGATCATATTGGAAGAAGAAAGGCAACCAAGTAGGACTAGGCAAACTATCACACCAAGCACTAATAAACTTGAAGTTTGCCTTGTCTCAGTCCTTCAAATTGGTGTTTTATGTGGTGCTGCACAGCCCAACGAGAGAATGAATGCTAGAGACGTCCTTGCGGAACTACGCAAGATTAGAAATGTATTCCTTGGGGCAAGGGAACAAGGCCGGCAACAAGGTTAGGACGAATGATTCTTAACTGAATCATGCGTGTAGCTTGTTTTGATGTTCCAGGAATAACTCTCTTTCTTATCTCTCTGCATTAGCCCCTCCGTGCTTTACTCTTCTGTATCAAACATTCTAATCCTTTTTCACTATATGCAATGCTTTCTCTAATTTGTACCAATAAAATGTGTTTGTTTTTGAAATGATTGTTAACTAAGATCCTATCTCGAACTTCTCCTGATGTTCCAGAAACTTTAGGGATCATGGTGCACTATCTATAATTTCAGGATCATGGTGCACTATCTATAATTTCGGGATGATGGTGCACTACCTCCAAGTGCTTGAAATCAAACACAGGATTTTGTACCCAATTGTTGCAAAGTGTCCCACCATGCAGTGCACTACACATGACTTCACTGCCGTTTAGTCACACTAGCTAGACCCACGTAGCACTTTGGCATAGGAAAAAATCTGGTGCTTTGCTCAATATTTCTTACCAAGTAACCGCAACGTGGCAAATTTTTATTGGACGGTCATTTTTGAGTACAAACAAAATACATTGTCAAGAAATTGTCAAATAGACTTGCCGTCAACGGTCAAACTTAACATGATATCTAAGCCTAAGTTTTTGCTGCCCACTTGAGCAATTCAATTCTCTATTGCTATCTGTTCCACATGACCTGATGCCCAACTCGAGTCGTTTGGTCAGATACCCTAGAGACCTCTTTAGCAACGTTCAGTGATGGGTTTTCTTTTTTTTTTTTTTTCTTTTGTCAAACGGAAATTATTGGGTTTTCGGTTCTATCGGTCTGTAATTCTAGACAAGAAAACTAGAAGATAGATAATTTCCTTTGAATTTGTTTGAGATTGTCATTTGTCATACTGGTTGTTTGGCTCCAAAATGGCTCAAGGACTGAGCGGGCGTGCCAAGACTTGTTGCGTCTAACGTAAAGGGCTGAGCGTCCCTTTTCTGACTTCTTAACCGTGAGGGCGATAGTGCTGCAAACCTAAGGGCTAGATTGCAGTGTTGGTTCGTGGTTTTGTCTCTACGAGGGAGGACTTAATAATTTTCTAACCGTGTAGGAAAAGAAGTAGCAACGTAGAATAATTTTGATATATCGTAATAACAAAGTTGGGGTATAAGAGAGATATGAATAATTTTATTACGTCGTAGTAATAAAATTGGGATACAAGAGAGATAGAAAACTTGAATTACTTGGTGAAATAATTGAGTAAATGAGAGAGAAGTGAGACAATTGCTTCGCTGGGAAGGCTTTGGTTTTTTAAACGTTGAGCTCGATTAGTGTGTGGACCCTTTTTTTCTTCTTGTCTTCTAGCATTTATAGGCCACGGCATTGCATGCAAAACGGATGTGTTGGCCTTCTCTTGTGATGACACATGTCCCATTGTAGACACCCCAATCTGGGCCTCCGAATAATCTTTAAGTTCCCCGATGATGAAATAAGGAAAAATATACCTTCAAGGTTTGGATTGTTGCTCCTTCGCTACTCCTTTGCTACAACTTCTCTAAACCTTAAGAAAACCCTTTCCCAAACATGTAGGGTGGCCCCCCGGTTCAATTACAAAGAGAAAAATGTGTTTACTTGATCAAAAATAACCTTTTTTGTGATACACTGATGGTAAAATGGGCACACATTTCAATGTGTAAAACTTCTTTGAATAAAACCAATTGGGTTAGAAAGAGAACTCGACAAGCTTTCCAACGCTTCAAAAAACGCCCGAATCCGAGTTCGGGAGTGTCGGGGGCGCCCCTGCGAAGTTTGGTATGTTGTGCTGATGCACAATACCGCGCGGCGTTTCAAAGCGTCGCGCGACATTTTAGAAACGCAGTGCGGCATTTCAGAAAAATTCAAAAAAATCACTCCACCGCACGGGATTTCAATACGCGCCCGGCATTTTAAAATTTGAAACTTTAACAGGAGGAGCGTCTGTCAAATTCCTTTGCAGATTGTTTTGAGCATGTTTTTCACATTTTTTGGCTTTGGGTGCACTCCAAGCACATTTTTGCCTATAAATACACTCCTCCTCTTACAGAAAAAGGACCCCTCTTGATTCTCTCTTTACAACTCCTTGCACCCATCACTATCCACCTCTCTCTCTCTCTCTATCTACATCAACCCACAAGTTAGGCTCTTGCATTCTCTAGACTCTCTCTCTCTCTCTCTCTCTAAAAATACTCTCATTCTCCTTCTCCTTTTTAGTTCAATAAACTAGGAGGACCTCCATCTCAAAGCATCCAAACAACCTCACATCCTTTAATCTCCATTCAAGCATTTCAAGTTCAAATCAACTTCCATTCTCCATCTTCAAACACATCCAAGCTTCGATCAAAAGGTATAAATCAAGTTTCCTTGGGCTAGGCCCTGTCCTGGCCCTGAGGGGACTTTTCTATAGTCAAATTTAACCCCTTTTGGTTAAAGGCTGACTTAAAAACCATTTTCACAAACTAAAGCAATCACTGTACTAGACACACAATACTGCGCGGCGCTTTGATGCGTCGCACGGCATACTGTGTTCAGGCGCGCAATGTTCCATTAGCTATTGTTTTATTGTCTGAGCTGTCTGGATCGTGGCCATTATTTATCGGGCTTGTTTTTGTTGTTGAGATACTGACATCAGTATTTTCAGAATAAGACCATATCTACAAGCCATGTTTATTGCATAAAGATTTCTTATATCATCTCAGGTGATCAAATGTAACAAAAGTTGTTTTGTGTTCATGACTTGAAGGAATGGTACTGTCCCGAGATCGGGTGACATTCTAGATGCTGATGACAGTCTGATAACAAGAAAGGTCCCCCGCACAGTATACTATGAAGCCGCGCACGGCATTATAGTATGCTGTGTAGGAGCTGGTCGTGGTCTAGACAGTTTGTTGATATAACTTTCCCTTTTTTTTTATTATTGCATCATTCTTATCATTTCTTTACATAAAGCACCACAAGCACGCCAATGTGTTATATTAAATCCCATGTCCCTTTCCCATACATGTTTTAATCAAAGTCAAGTTTTTTTCAAATGATATTAAATCCCCCATTTAAAATGCTAAGTAGAGACCGGTTTTTACCGGGCAAGTGGGGTGCTTTTCCAACAAAACCTTCACCGTTCGTAACGTGGCTCCCGAACCCAAAATCTCAACGTTTTCGCTAGATCAAAAGCCTTTCTTTTCAAATCAAGCTCTCGGTTTCTCGGATCATCCATCTCAAAAATCCGGGTGACGACTCTTCTTTGGGCGTGCGCCGGTACGGGGAGCCCACAATGGTGACTCCGCTGGGGACTTTGCATTAATCAAAAATTTGGAAATCAATACATAAACGAACAATCTTTCAAAAGTCTATCAAAACAGTACGCTCCACGCTGCTGAAGAACGGAATGGTGACGTAACAAGATTTTACATTCGACCGATCCGAACTGGGACTTTTACTATTGTTCGCTTGTGTAGTTTTCTCCAAAGGATTGATTAATAAAGTGAGCCAAGCTTGAAAGGCATTTTTCTTGGGGGATTTAAAATCATTTGAAAAAAAATTAACTTTGTTTTCTTTTACACTCTGCACCGCACAGCCTCGCCAGTGTGTTTCGGCAATCTTGCTCGGTTCGCCGATGACAAGCTCTCCCAGAATGCCTTGCAACCCTTGACGATGATGAGCCATCGTGATGTTCGACCACTGTCTTGCAATACACTTGACATGGGGAGTACATCTTGGCTTTAGTCCGGGAAACCCTGTTGAAACCCAAACCGGCTTTTGCACTTGTACATAACCGTAGAACCATCCCAACTAAGACAGGAGCCCGTGGTTAGGACTTATGTGATATATTTTGCTTATGTGCATTTTTTTTTCTGTGCATGCATATCATTCATACATCATTGCATTTTGCAGACTAGAGGATAGGATTCCTTTAGGACTCTTTACCTTCCCTTGGTCGGTCTAGGAGACCTTAAATCCATGGAGTTTGTGATACCTCAGGCATTTGTCGTGCCCATACGGCCTTCCTAGTTCAGTCTAGCCTTAAGGAATGTTGGCATTTGGATTCCGGCAGTCATATTGCTCTGTCTCGGATGGTCAAGATAAGGTGATTGGCTCTAATCCCAAACGAATGGGATTTAACCTACCTGACATGACCTACCTGGATCGTCAGAAGTCATCTCTGCCACGTCATAAGTGAGATTTGAATCACGGTAGGTCCTTAGAACGGTCTAGGAGACCTTAAATCTATGGAGTTTGAGCTACCTCCGGTGTTCGCCGTGCCCGAACGACCCCTCTGGTCTGGATCTAGCCTTAAGATGTGCTTGTATCTAGGTTTTGGCAACCTCATTGCTTTGTCTCAGATGGTCAAGATAAGGAGATTGGCTTTAGTTCCGAAGCATTCGGAATTTAACCTATCTGACATGACTTACCTGTGGCTGCTGAAACCCTTGGTACAGCCATATCCTAATAGAGATTTGGAGCTGAGGTAGATCTTAGGACGTAGATGATGCCAACGACATTGCATGGGCACGATTCTCGAGCAAAATCTGAGCCGCCTTTTTGCTTTACTGTCAGTGCTGAAACATTGGTCGTTTGAAAGAAGAGACTGTACCCAATTGGTTTCGTCCACTCCAAAGGTTGGTCCGCACAGACACCGTGGAAGAAACCCAGTTAATTAATTGAGGTTAAGGTGCTACAAGTGGGACAGTCATCAGCAGATGCAGCAATACCGCTTGAAAATCCCTTACCAATGGCTGACCAAGGAAATGGGGTGGACGAACTCAGGCAGAACATGATGGCTTTGGATACTCAGCTTAAGCAATCCATTGCCAATGTCAATGCGCAACTCAATGCTTCCGTTACCTCCATGCAAAAAGACATGCTCATGATGATGGAAAGTATGCAGGAAATCAGCGATAAGCTTCAGACTAGGCCACCCCCACAGTCTGAACAACCCAAAGGAGAAACATGTAGACACCCCAATCTGATTTCCCAATCGTTTTACTTCTTTTTCAGTTTCTTGTTTCCCCGATAATGAATCAGGTCGAAAACAGTCTTGAGAGAATGAAATGGTTTGAATTTGGTGTGTGTGGAACCCATCCTTAAACCTACAACCTTTGAAACCCAAACCTTGACCGCAGGTTTGACCGTCGCGCGACCCACTGGGTCCCTCGCGCGATGATTTACTTGCCAGGTGGTGGTCAAAGTCAAACTTTTGACTGATTGACCATCGCGCGATGGTCAACACTTGTCAAATCCACCTTTTTCCAGCTGGATTTTGTGATGATCAGGGGTCTGCAGACCTGTGTAACCCCGTTGCGTCGACTGAACAGCATTCTGCAGGGCTGCCCTTGCACCACCTTTCCCCCATTCTCCCATCAACCTTCACACCCCACTTCTCCACCAAGCAACTGAAGCCAGCCTTGTTGGCTGGTTGCATTGCCTTGTTTGGCCACCCATTCTCCCTATAAATAACCCCCATGGTTCATCTTCCAAAGGGTTACCAAAATTTTTAAGAGAAAAGCAAGAGTCACAAACTTAATCACTTCTCTCACTCAAAATCACTCCCATATACTCATTTGTCGAGCCATAGCACCTCATTCAAGCCATTCTCAAGACACTCAAGCAAAGGTATAACCCTTTTTGTTTAACTGTTTTGATCCCTGAGGGGGGCTGACAGGGCCAAGGCTGGTAATCAATACCAGTCCTGGTCCTAAAAGTCAACAAAGTTACAAGTTGCTGTGTACGAGCACTCCCACGCGCAAGACTCCCATTCCATCGCGCGACGGTTCTCCTTAGCGTGATATGATTCTCGTGGGGATGGGATCCTTGTCCTTATCCACTTATATGATTTCATGCCTTCCTATCCAATAATGCTTAGTATATTCCACTGTGTTGCATATCAAAAGTATGTAGGTTAACTTAATTCACTCACTTGTTTACTTTGGAATGCCCCTGGGTTGCTTCTGAATATGTCTCAGAGCCCAGGCATGCAAAGCAATTCCTGGAAGTCCAGTCAAAACACTTGCGTGATGATTTGACTCCATCGCGCGATGGTTTGTCCATTTCCAGTGATTGCCCTTGCATGGGCAGCTAGACCCCCTTGGCCTTTATTTTGATACCCTCACTGTTTAAGGGTTGCACCTTGTGCCTGTTAATTCTTGATTGTAATAATTATTTACTTTCAGTACATATAAACTACTTGGTTTGACCCTGGGCGTGCACTGGTCCTTTCAGAGCCCAGAAGGAGATAAAATTTAACCTATTGATAGGATGTCCACACTCGCGCGATGGATTGAAAGTGTCGCGCGATGGTTTGATTTGCATGCAAGGATTTCTGCACATGCAAGTTGGCCATTGCTCGCGACAAATTCAACCCAAGGCACTGTTTTGGCATCCTGAATTAGTGTTAAATATTATCTTATTTACTCCTCGTTATCTCATTCACCCATGCTATCATCTATCACATCCTGCAAATTGTTACAGTCTTAATCCCCGATTAACTGTTTCCCCGCCTTAATTGGCTAAAAATTGATTAATTAAATGGAATCGTAAACAAATATTTTTCGCAAATGCTTGAGTAGAGACCGATCTTCGGATTGGGCGAGAGGGGTGCCTTAAAACCCTTCCCCTCTCGTAACCTGGCTCCCGAATCCAGATATGGTTATGATGGACTAGTTCCTTAACTTTTTCAAATCAAACAGCGTGGCAAGTGCTTCGAAATATGGTTCCTTGGGTGTCAGACCTTCAAACCCGAGTAGCGACTCTGTATTTTTCGCGAGCGCTTGTCGTCCAGCTTTAAAAAGTGCTCCCGCGAACCAGTAGCATTTTTCCTTTCTCAAAAGGTGGGGAACGGAATCCCTTCCCGGATGAGAGAAAAATCGGGCATCCGCATGCCCACAGTGGCGACTCTACTGGGGATCGAATCAATATTGGTCTATACTTAGAATTCAATACACTTAAGAACAATCCCACAAAAGTCTATCAAAATAGTGAGATTCGCGCTGCTAAAGAAAGGATTGGTGATTTAACAGGACCGTGTCCGGCCATCCTGACTGGGGCTTTTCCGATTGTTCTCTCGTGTACTTTCTTCTAAGTATTGATTAAATAAAGAGAGCCAAATTTGAAACGGCATTTGCAAATTTGCGATTCTATTCCATTAATCAAGCTTTTTAGCATTCTCATTTGCATCGATATAGGATAAGCCTCGTTGGATCGTTTTGGCAATCCGGCACGGTTTACCGGAGCCCGGGGACCCCGAATGACTAACAACCTTCGACGATGATGAGTCATTCTACCGTTCGACTGTTGCTCTACGATTACGCGGGCAGCGGGAGGTATAACTTGGCTCTAGTCCGAGGAACCTGTTACAAGCCAAAACCAGCCTTTTGCATATACAAAGCACTAGCACTCTCCAAACTAGGACAGGTACCTGCATGGTAGGATCTACTTGCATCTAACCCTATATACTGTCTATGTGTTACTACTTTCCCTATCGCATGCACTGTACATACATACCGTTTTGCATAGAAGCATGTTTAGGGCGGCTCCTAGGTTGTCTCTATTTCGAGTCCGTCTTATGTTTATTAGGACGTTGCCATGGCCCGATGAAGAGTCGTGCACCTCGATGGTGCACGTTGTCAATTTTCAAAATCCTAAGATCAATTAGACTTTGGGAAATCAAGACTTTCTAGGCCTTTGGCTAATTACCCGATCGAGATTTCAAACAGAAAGCAAGGAACAAACGGAGAAAATGCCGCGATGCTTACACCACCTTGGTTATCATGCGAAGCATGTACACCATTTAGGCTATGGCACTGTGCTGCCTACGCCACCCCAGTTATAGTATCGCGTCATCCACGCCGAATTGTTCTAAGTTCAAAGTTGGAATTTCCGAGACGGAATAGTCGAAGCCTTAGACTGTAAGGATACACCCTCGAAAAAGATTTCCGAGGACTTTGGCAGCGTCCAAACGTCATAAGATAGATTTGTCTTCTAGTCTTAGAGTCTAAGGGCGACACTGACGACGGTGATTGTGTTTTCGCTTTAGTCTTTTATTTAGATTAAAATTACTGCAGGGCCATTATTGAGCCTTTTCTCACTTTCTACATGCAAAGGTTCTGAATCATTGCACTGCCAAGGAAAGTATCGAGGCAGAAAGCCAAACCCACTTGGGAACATCTGCATCAGAATCCGGTTCAGAGGCTAGTCAGATCTCAAGCCCAGTCAGTCACCACGGAAGACTCTCCGCGTTCTCTGCTCGCCACTCTACAGTCAGCTTCGTCTCCTATCTTTGAGGAAACAGAATCTCCGGGATCACCTACTCCGTCCTCTGCATCAAGCACCTCGGGACCACCAGTCATGGCAAATCAACCGCAACCACTCTCTTTGGAAACCATCCTCATGAACATCCAAAATAGTATCACTGCTATACAGCAAAGGGCCACTCAGACAGACGCCAACATGACCCGCTTGAATGACCTCTTTAACACTCGTCTTCCTACAGCTGTTCAAGAGGAAGGCGAGGCCGAAGAGGACATGCATGCGCAACCCACCATGGTTGAAGATCCAGATCATCCAGGGCGCTTGATAGCTTTGGTCAACCCAACGAGAACTCGCATTCCCGCTCAGAATCCAGGCATTACTGCTGTGAGGACTGCTCAGAACCCTGCCTGACTGCACTTGTCGCCAAGATGGCTAAATTGGAAGAATCCGTTTCAAAGTCCGAGAAGATCAGTGCTGGGGGGATTGACTTGGATTGTCTCTGCCTCTATCCTAATGCCAAGCTCCCCGACAAGTTCAAAATGCCTGACATGGCCAAGTTCGACGGTAGTGACACATCTCTATGGTTACCATGCTGCCATGAAACTCCTATCAGTAGAGCCCGAGGCCATGTCTCAGCTGTTTCCTCAAACCCTCTCGGGCCCTGCTTTCCACTGGTTTCTGTCACTCAACATCGCCAAGCAAAGGACTTGGGAGGACATCAGAGCTACGTTTATTTCGCAATACAGCTATAATTCCCAGCTCAAAATGACTACTCGTGAGTTGGAGTCCACCAAAATGGAAGCTAAGGAATCCTTTGCGGATTTCGTCAAAAGGTGGAGGGCGAAGGCTGCTCAAATGACCGAACACCCAAGCGAGAGGGATCAGCTTCGTATCATCTCCCGCAACCTCCAGCCTGACAATGCTAGACACTTGGTCCTTGTTCAAGCATCCTCAAATTTTGACACTTTCTTCGAGTCTGGCCTGGCCATCGAGGATGCACTGCAGAGTGGGATTCTGTCGAAAGGGGAATCTTCCAATCCGCCAAAGTCGAAGCCTCGTGCATATTCTAGAAACACCAATGCGTTGTTTTGGGGTGGGACTTACTCTAATACTGCAACCAGTGGTACCAACACATCCTCTTCCAATACTACCAACCACATTGTCGAGATCCATCAAGTGCAGACCCCGCAGAATAACCGGCCTCGCAGCTTCTCTGCATTTGAGGCTCCATTGTCCTCGGTTATGGAGAAATTGGTCCAATCAGGGCATCTGAAGCTTCTTGACCCGACTCCTCTGCCTAAGAACCCTTCACCCAACTTCAAAGCCAACCTCTATTGTGCCTATCACCAAGGGGTTGGTCATCTTACGGATTCCTGTTTTTGTCTCCATCATGCGATTCAGGATCTCATAGATGAAGGAACCCTTCATGCTCCACCTCCATCGGCTCAAAAGCCGAACATCCTTTCCAATTCCATGCCAAAGCACAACACTGCTCCACGCATCAACCACATATCCCTCAGCTCCACTATATTCAATCCTACCGACTATATAACCTCAATGGATCAACCTAGGTTGGTCGTACCTATGCCCTCTCAACCCGAAGCCGAGATTTCCTATATCTGCTCCGAGGAAAGACAGTCGTCTGATTCCAATGCGCCCTCCGCGCGCCTGCAAAATAGAGCGTTTATGTTCAACGCTTCTATCAGTGACCTGTTCGATCAATCCATCCCTTCTGTGCAGCTCAATTCTGCCTCTACCTTGGACAGCCCATATTTCAATGTGACGGATCCAAACCCCTCTCTAAGTCTGGTGAGTCGTTTCAGATCTGCCATACCCCCTCAACCAGAGCAACAACTTGACATTGACGATATTGACGATAGCTGATATTGACGACTATGCCACCCCCATAATCAATGAATGGACGGAACTGGAGTAGGATGGTTTCCCACAGAATCCCGAATACATCCCGTTTGGCCATGCTTGGTATGACGCTTAGATGGCCAATTATGAAGCAGCCATGCTTGATCCTTTGGATGGCTTCTCATTGGACATGCTGTAGGGGGACGAAAACAGTTGGTGCTCTGAACGTACCAAACTGCAAACGGCCTCACGTGCCTCTACACCGGAACCCTAGTTCTTCGTCGAAACCCTAATCTGCAAAACAGACAAGGAGTAAGTGCACCTTTGCCTCTCGTGGCAAAGGCCCTCCGATGCCTTAGTTAGTATCTCGTACTAGTTGAACCCTAATTATCAGTAGGAAAACAATAAGAGATAGCCCAAAAATTGCGTACCCCTTACCTCCAGGTTTACCTCGTATTTATAGATTCACGGATGCTTGCTACCCAAGCATCCCAGTTGCCCTAGGATCCCTCCCTCGTATAGGAAACCTAATATCTTATGGAATCTCGTTCCCTTATCTGAATAATGTCTTAATCTTCATGGGACTCTCAGTCCTTTTGGGACTCTTTCCCATAATTATCCGAACACCCCACTCACGTTGGGTTTCTAGCCTCGATCCTATATATTCGGGATCTTACCCTTTTACGGAATATTACCATTCTGGAATATTCTTGCCACGTCACGACTTAGGGCAACTTTTTCCACTGTTCGGCTTCCTCTTTGCCGAACAGTCCTCATGGACCAATGACCTCACATGCAACTGGTCCAGATTGTTATACGTGGTCAAATGACTTCACATGTTTTTTTGACCTTATCAGCCGAACAGACTGTTTGGACCAATGACTTCACGTGTCACTGGTCCACATTGCTGCTCATCGCACTGCCCGGCGATGAACTTTATCATGATTGCCACGTGTCCCTAATACATCATGTGAACAGGCAACTAAACTTGCCTGTTCGGGAATACCTTCCTACACATGCTATTTCAACAGCCTCAGCCTGTTCTTCCCGAGGATGAATACTATTGGGATCCCGAGCCTGCTTGGCAATTTCCATTGAGGTTTGACCCTAATCCTCTCCAAGGTTATGCTCTGCCTAACCATGAAATTCAATATCTGGAGGACGGTCGTATCCAAGATGAGACTCGTGTTTTGGGGGAATGCTTTTTCCCTTCTACTCTTGACAGGTTGGTTAATTCGGTGGCTAACGCCGAATATGATCCCACGTTTTATATCGTCGACGAAAATCTCCCACGCCCTGTGGTACCTTTCCCACCTGAAGAGGATTGCAATATCATGGCTGCAGACCTAGTACCACCAACCGATCTTTGGGACGTCGATGATGTAGTCAACATCCAAGTTGGGTCTGAAGTTTGGACCGTCAATCGCTCTTTCGCTGATGGAGGACTTTGGGATGTCCCTTTTGTTGCTAGCATGGAACCTGTTCAAGAGGCTGTAGCCATTGGGAATCCGGATTTCTGGAAACCACTGTTGATGAGAGATCTGGCTGAAGATTTGGGTTTGGACATGGAAGTGCCTGTAGCCCCTCCGACCTCTGACAAAGGGAAGCACAAATTGGGGGAAGTCCTCGCTGATCTTTGGGATGATAGTCAAGACCCTCAGGTGGTGCCTTCTTTAGAGAACATTCTTAACGTTACAAGGAGTGGACGGATTTTTCAGCCTGCTAATCTGCAAGCTGGGAGTTCATCCAATTCTTCTAACCGAAGGAATGAACCTCCCGTTTTCTCAAAGTCTGCACCATTTGAGGTACCTGCTTGCTCCCCGAATGACAACATGATCCAAAGACAACTGGAGCGGATTCCCGCTGCCATATCACTATGGGGACTAATCTGTTCCTCCCGTTAGCATCGTCAGAAGTTTTGCCACGCTCTCTCTCGTCTTGAGATTCAACCAGACGTCAAGCCCGAGGCAATGATATCCCTTATCCTCCCGCCTACCTCTAAACACATCGTGACCTTCACTGATAAGGACCTACAAATTGAAGGAGTTGACCATAATCGCCCCTTGTATATCACCGTCAAATGCCGAGGACTTTGGGTTCCGACTGTTCTCATCGATGATGGTTCGGCAATCAATGTTTGCCCCTTAAGGGTGGCTTACCGTCTGGGATTAACTAAGAAGGACTTCGCACCTTCTAGCATGGCTGTTAAGGCATATGACAGTACTCGTCACATGGTCAAAGGCACGCTTATGCTCAAGCTCGACGCAGAAGGATTCGGTATGGATGTTGAATTCCATGTGGTTGACATCCCAGCCACCTTTAATCTTTTGTTAGGAAGACCATGGCTCCACAGATCCGACATCATGGCCGTACCATCTACTTTTCATCAGAAGGTCATGCTGGGACTACCTACTGGGACTCTAACTATTTGCGGAGACTCGGGCATTCGCCTGCTTAAGGAGCATGGCACACCTGTTCTGGGCATCGCGCATGACAATGAAGACATCGACCTCGCGGGTTTCTCTTTTAACACTTCTGGCTCAGTGTCGACCATCAACGTAGATGGGGACTTCATCATAAGCTTTGTCGCTCTGGACATTATGAGGAAGATGTCCTATCTACCTGGCCTCGGTTTAGGGATTCACCAACAAGGGATCCCAGAGTTCCCTACCTTTCCTTCCTGTGAGGGCCGCTTTGGTTTGGGGTACTCTTCCTTTGCCAAAGATACCAAAAGAAGGAAATGTACTGGAAAACCTCAGTCCTTCTATGGTGAGCTTGACAGCTACTTCGTCTGTGAAATGGGGAATGACATCTACATTGGGCAGACTGAGCCTTTCATTGATTCAATTACTGGGGAGCTACTGCCTGGTTTTGAGGTCTTCGCTGAAGATACCTGGTCCTCTAGTGATGAAGAGCTGGCAAGGCAGAATTCAAGAAGAAGTTTAGCCAGCCCAAGCTGAAGACTGACTGGCTGGGATCTTTTGATCAAGGG
Source organism: Rhododendron mucronatum var. ripense (assembly GCA_019656295.1). Lineage (NCBI taxonomy): Eukaryota > Viridiplantae > Streptophyta > Magnoliopsida > Ericales > Ericaceae > Rhododendron > Rhododendron mucronatum. The sequence continues at coordinate 72,075 of BPLT01000288.1, forward strand.
AGCTTGGAGCAGCTGTTCTATGAATTCTCCCAAGTGGGTTTGGTCAAGGAAGATGAAGAGGCCGAAGTGTTCATGCTCGGGCCCGATGCCATCGAGGACCCCACCTTTCTCATCGTGGAAGCTAAGGGTAGCCTTAAAAATTGCGTTTTCAAGCCACGCCTTACTTGTATTGATGATGAATCTGAGTCTGACACTGAGTCTGTTAAGTCTTCTGAGTCTAAGTCTAGCTCTGAGTCGGAGTTTGTGCCTCTCGGCCCTCCACGCCATAGCTTTTACTTCGAGTTCGACTCCTTTGTACTTGGCGACCCTGCAGGGTCTTATGAAATGAAGGACTCCTCTTCTGACTACTTGAATGATCTTTACATAAACTGTGTCGACCTCGACGATGAAGGGGTAGATTTCGATGGGGACATTCCCAAGGAAATCCGACCCTTCATCGAAAGGGAAGATGAAAGACATACTCAGCCATTAAAAAAAGAAGTAGTTTTTATAAATTTGAAAGATGAGAGTGATCCCCAGATGGTTCAAGTGGGCTCCACGTTAAATTCAGAGGAACACTATGGCTTCAAAGAACTTCTCACCGAATTCAGTGATGTCTTTGCATGGTCTCACCAAGACATGCCCGGTATCGATCCTGAGATAGTGGAGCATCGAATCCCTCTGTTGCCAGATGCTAAGCCAGTAAAACAGAAGCTCAGATGGATGCGGCCAGACTGGGTACAGAAAACCAAGGAGGAGGTCACCAAGCAAATCGACGTTGGATTTCTCGCAGTCTCTCAGTATCCTACTTGGGTGGCCAACATTGTCCCTGTTCCCAAGAAGAATGGCCAGATTCGTGTTTGTGTTGACTTTCGGGACTTAAACAAAGTAAGCCCCAAAGACGATTTTCCCTTGCCACACATCGATGTGCTTGTGGATAATATTGCGGGGCATGCCTTGCTTTCGTTCATGGACGGCTTCTCGGGCTACAATCAGATCCTTATGGCACCCGAGGACCGCGAGAAAACAACTTTTATCACTGAATGGGCGACTTACTGCTATCTGGTCATGCCATTTGGTTTAAAGAACGCCGGTCCTACCTATCAGAGAGCTGCTACGACCATCTTGCACGACATGATGCACAAGGAGGTTGAGGTCTACATAGACGACATGATTGCCAAGTCAAAAACCCGGGAAGGGCATATTCCTGTGCTAAGGAAGCTTTTCGAAAGACTCCGTAAATTCCGGATGCGTCTCAATCCATAGAAGTGCACCTTCGGAGTCACAGTAGGCAAGATGCTTGGTTTCATTATCACTTCTCGTGGGATTGAGGTTGATCCGTCGAAGATCAAAGCATCACTTGAGATGAAGCCACTAGAGTCTGAAAAGGGAGTGCGGAGCTTTTTGGGGAAGATTCAGTTCATCAGCACATTCATCACCAAGTTAATTTCAACTTGCGAGCCGATGTTTTGTCTACTCAAGAAGGATACCCCGTTTGTATGGTCGGACAAATGCCAAGCAGCCTTCGTTTCAATCCAGAACTACCTACAGAATCCGCCTGTTCTCATGCCATCAGTGCCTGGGAAGCCTCAGATTCTCTACTTATCTGTGAGTTCCACCTCCATAGGATGCTTGCTAGCACAGGAAGGGGATAAGGGAGTTGAGAAAGCCATTTACTACCTGAGTAAAAAGATGGTCGGATCCGAAGAACGCTATACCGCTTTGGAAAAAACGTGCTGGGCCCTTGTCTGGGCCTCTAAGAAGTTAAGACACTACATGCTGGCTTACCCAGTGAAGTTGATTTCTCGAATGGATCCTCTCAAGTATCTATTTGAGAAGCCTGCGCTCACTGGTAAGTTAGCACGTTGGTTGCTTCTCTTAGCAGAATTCGATCTTGAGTACGTCACGAGAAAGTCAGTAAAAGGGCGTGCCATCGCAGAATTCTTAGCTGACCACCCCGTGGATAGACCTGAGAATTCAGATTTTGTGTTTCCGGATGAGGAAGTACAGACAGTTGTCGGAGACATTTGGACTCTTTACTTCGATGGAGCAGTCAATCAGAAGGGGTTCGGAATTGGGGTCTTGCTGATCACCCCTGACGGTTCTCATATCCCGCTTGCGTTCAAGCTCAATTTCGATGTTACCAACAATCAAGCTGAATATGAGGCCTGTATTGTGGGCATGGAAGTTGCGCTCACACTCGGTGTTGAGAAACTCGAAGTCATCGGGGACTCTAATCTCGTTGTGTCTCAAGCCAATAGAGACTGGAAGGTGCGCGAAGAGAAGTTGAAACTTTACCATCAGGACTTGGAGGGGCTAATCCCTCGTTTCAATAAGGTGACCTTCACTCACATCCCCTGGTTGAAGAACCATTTCGCCGATGCACTTGTTACCTTGGCTTCCATGATCGCAATGCCTTTGGGTGTCAAACTCCGCCTTATCTTGATCGAACAACAGGACTGCCCCGCGTATCAATACGTCAACGCCATCGATGATGTCGATGATGGCCTACCCTGGTACTGTGGGCAAATGCGTTTTGCCCGATCTTTCTCTCCTCAGGGGAAGGGATTCTGTTTCCAACCCTTTGAGAAAGTAAAGATGCTGTCGGTTCGCGGGAGCGCTTTTGAAGCTGGACGACAAGCGCTCGCGGAAAATACAGAGTCGCCACTCGGGTTTGAAGGTTCGTCACCCAAGGAACCGTATTTCGAAGCACTTGCCGCGCTGTTTGATTTGAAAAAGTTAAGGAACCAGTCCGTCATAACCATATCTGGGTTCGGGAGCCAGGTTACGAGAGGGGAAGGGTTTTATGGCACCCCTCTCGCCCAATCCGGAGATCGGTCTCTACTTAGGCATTTGTGAAAAGATGTTTGTTTGCGATTCTGTTTAATTAATCAATTTTTAGCCAATTAGGGCGGAGGAACAGTTAATCGGGGATTGAAACTGTAACACGTTTGCAGGATGTGAATGATAGCATGGATGAACAGTTAGTATAGGACGAGAACAGACTATTTGTGGGAGTTTAAACAAACTGGGAGGCCCTTGTTTTGGAGTGACGTGCGCAGGAAGAAACCAACATGCACTGAACAAGTCACTACATGTTGTTTACTCCTGCGCGCACAACTCCAAGACACATGCGCGCCAGTGAGCTTAAACCCACAACTCTTATTCTCAAACCTTCTGGGCTCTGGAAGGACCAGTGCACACCCAGGACAAACCACGCAGTTTATAGGCAGCATAATATACAGTTTAAAGGCTGAAAAGCCCTACAAATTAATAAAACACCCCATAAACAGTGTGGGGACAGAATAACAGCCTAAATCCAAGTTACCCATGCAAGGCCAGTCACTGGTCAAAGGCAAACTGTCCGCGATGGACTCACTCTGTCGCGCGAGGATGCGCCCTAGCGCGCGATGGTGCGCCCTGGCGCACTGTCGCGCGATGGATTGAGTCTGGCGCGCGATGGTGCGCCCTGGCGCAGGATGGTTGCGCTCTGGTTGCGACCAGACCAGTGCTTGGTTCACATTTTCTGGGTTCTGAGACAGGTCCAGAATTATCCTAGGGGTATTCCAAAACAGAAAACATGCAAATTGAACTACAACTAGCAATTTCTAACAAAGAAAAGCAGTAAACTGATTTTTAACATGCTTGCAGTGATCTATAAGTAAATAAAGCACAAACTAGCAAGACACCAATCCCCATGAGAACCGTCGCGCGATGATCGAAATCGTCGCGCGAGAGAGTGGCTCTATCGCGCGCTGGTTCTTGCCATAATGGTTTTGAAACCTCGCCAGCCTTAGGACCAGAACTGGTATTGATTATCAGCCTTGGCCCTACCAGCCCCCCTCAGGGATCAGAACAGAAAGACAGTAGGTATGCTATACCTTTGGTTGAGTTTGAAACGAATTTGAGCTTTGAGGTTTGGTTGAGGTGTTTGAAAAGGTTGAGGTGGAAGAACAAGCTATGTTCTTGAGGTTGTGTGGGTGATAGAAGTAAGGAAACAAGGTAGCTTGTGATATTATAACCCAAGGTGTAACCCTTTGAACATTTTTTTGGAACCCTTTAAATGGATGAGCAAAGGGGGTATTTATAAGGAGGAGGAGGTGAATCTGGTTGGTGCCAGGAGAGGGGTTCAACCAGTCCACGAGGCTTGGCTGTAGTAGCACTGGTGGCTAACTGTCCTCCTCAGGAAAGATTGGTGGTAGGTTGGACCGTCGCGCGACGGAGTCAGTCTGTCGTGCGATGGTGCGCCCTGGCGCACTGTCGCGCGATGGAGTGACTCTGTCGCGCGATGGTGCGCCCGGGCGCGGGATGGATGCGCCCTAGCGCGGACCAGCAAGGTTTTTGGTTTTTGAAGTGGCTTAGGCTAGGTTAGGTTCAAGGGTTTTGCAAACATTCAAAGCTCAAACACGCTATCATTCCCAGGGTGTTCTTGATCCATTTCATCATCGGGGAATCAAAAACCGTAAGTAAACTAATCTGGAAGCCCAGATTGGGGTGTCTACAGTAGCCCCTCTTTGACGGCACTTGAAGCACCATCGACTTGGTACAAGTAACGTCAAAGAATTCTAGACACCCCTCAAGGCAATCCAGAGCAAAGCATACAAACAAAGTAGACAAGTAAACTTAAGGAACCTGATCGGTGGAATGGACTGGCTGTCCATTGCCGGGGATGGAAGTAGAAGTGGACGAGCAAATCGCCGCTTGTTGATCGAATTTGGACAGGACGTGCTGTCGCTGCAGATGTGGACCGGACAGGTCGTCGTTGCTGGGGATCAAGCTATCCTTGGCACAAAGTATTCCAACAGACACGGGTAGGTCGTGTCAGGTAGGTTGAATTCCATCTGTTGGGAATCAGAGCCAATCTCCTTATCAAAGACCATCCGAGACAGAGCAATAAGCCTGCTGAAAGATGCGCGTGAAGCTAGACTGAAGTAGAGGTGGTTGTTTGGGGCAAGCCGAGGTGGACTCTCCTGGGGAACAACTAGTTGCAGAAGGATGAACCATCGTACGATATCCTGATCATTGTTGATCGGGGCGAACACGGACGATATGGCTGGTTGTCATCGCTGAATGGGCAGAGACAGGCGATGGCTGATTGTCATCGCTGAATGGGCAGAGACAGGCGATGTGGTTGTCGTTGTTGATATGGCTAACCATCGGGATGATTGAGTACGATAGGACGATATGGCTGACCGTCGTTGATGATATGGCTGACCATCGTTGAATTGAGAAGGACGATATGGCTGACCGTCGTTGAATAGGACGGAGAGATCAATGTGCTGAGTGATCGAGCCGTTGAAATTTGGACAGGACCGGCTGTCGTCGATTTGGATCGGGCGGATCGTGCTTCAAGATGATCGTGCCGTTGAAATTTGGACAGGACTGGCTGTCGTTGATTTGAGATGGGCGGATCAGTGTGCAGAATGATCGAGCCGTTGAAAAATACACAGAACCGGCTGTCGTTGATTTGAGACGGGCAGATCAGTGTGCAGAATGATCAAGCCGCTGAGTTTGGACAGGACCGGCTGTCGTTGATTTGGTTCCACAGAAGATTTTATTGCATCCTGCCATTTGAACAATGCCGCAAGAGATTTTCGATCGCATCCGTTGGCGAACAAATCGTGGACTCAGGGAGATTTCTTCGCATCCGCTGACCAACAATAACAAAACCGCAGGAGATTGCATCGCATCCGCTGACCAACAATAACAAAATCGCAGGAGATTGAATCGCATCCTTTGGTAAACAAAGTCTTGATGGCGACCATTCTGGCCACCTTCCTATTTTCAACAGTTGATATATACAATATGCAAAGATGTATACTAACAAAATGCACAAATTGAAAAAGCGGATGCAAGCTAAGGGCGGCTCCTAGGAGGACAACAATGCCTAAGGACTACCATTGAGCCCCAGTACTTTACTGTCTTTTGCTTCTGAGATGCGCATCCAGATAGAGAGACGCTGAGCGGGCCGGCGTGCCCAGTTGACATGTAGCGGTGTGGCATTGGGCCTGCATGCCCTTTCTTTGATGCTTGGGTGGATAAGCCCCAGAGATATGCTTTGCTTGGCCTTGGGCTGACGTGCCCTTGCTGATGATGAGACTCTACTGCTTGTAAATTACCGAAGCTAGGGTAGCAATGTAAAAATTACATTTCCGCAGTTTATGGACAAAAACTGACCGCTAATATCTAATTTGCATTGACAAATGAATTGAGTCGACATAGGGATATGCACACGTGCACAAACTCGCCCAGCTCGAACGAAAGGGGGGAAAGAGCCCTAGGGAACAATGCGACCCCTTAGACACATGGAATACAATGAAATTTTGGACATTAATGAGCCAAAACTCACAACATTCCTAAACAGGTGAAACTGACACTTGCGAGGTCAAAATAGCTGTACAATGACCTGCACGAACAAATAGAACCGTGAATAGCATCTCGACATGACAATGGATTGAAGTCTAGAAAAATACCACAAAGACGGGCACAAGACTCAAATGATGACACATATAGGCCCGGACTGAAACCGACACCCCCGTGCAGTCACATTAGGTCTACACGGTATGACCAAACTTGGCAAAAAGCCCCTTGAATAGGACTCAACGACAGTAGTTGACTGCAATCGATTGCTGCGCAAATTGAATAAGCGCACGCGGGGTTGAGATCAACGCACATAACTATGAACAAGTGCATAGGAACTTCAAACGAGCGCACATGACTGCAAAGCTACTGCAACTGCTCACACCAGACTTTGCTGAACTTAGAATAAACTGTGAGCCATTAGGTCTCGCCAGCATTTCGTTCTGTTTTTGATGCTTAAAATCTTTTAAGGCTTTATGCTCAGCTTTGAAATTGAAGTAATAGTTTGAAATAAAATTGAAAGATGAAGGGTTTCCCCCTTCAGACTTTTCCCATGCAGCTTGATCTTCGATCCCATTCAACTTTTGATGTGCACCAAACGTCAACCATGATCCAATTGATAGATTGTGACCGAGTCTCAGGGAGAGACTGCCTACGTATCCCAAACTAAGGAATCAGGTCAAAACGTAGTTCAGGCCAAGGTTCACTCGAGTATTTTACCTTACCTTTTACGCTCTAACTTTTGCATAGAACCGCCCATTCGGGATTTTCGGTCTAGCGAGCTTTCAAATATCGCTTTTACTTTTGTCTAGACCTCCTTCATAGGTTTCGGTCTAGCAGGCTGCTCTAACTTTTGCTTGGAACTGTCCACCCTTGGGGTTTTCAGCCCAACGAGCTTCTCTCAGGGAAAAGGCTTTTGAATTGATCCAAGTTGACCAAAGTATTGATTTTGAATGCCGAGGTCGATGACATTTGTCTGTAGCCCCAGATAAGATGGCTTTGGATATCACAGAGTCCAGAGTGTTTCAGTTGATATGCCTTGCTCCAGGCCAATGTTGAACTTTCCAACTTGTGCTTGGCGGAATGCTGTTCCTGCACATTTGAGGATGGTATGAGGCGCTGGACCTTCTGAGCTTTGCTTTGTATGGTTTGGCGCCTGGTAGCAGGGGGATTTGATGTTCCTTTATCTCAGGGTCAACGTTAGGCATGTCACTTGAGAGACCATGCCAAGACGTTTGATGAACTTTTTGAGCCTGTCTGACCGGGCACAATGCTCCTCTGGGGACAGCTTTGAACCAAATTTGAACTATTGGGAGGTTATCCTCGTCTTTCAAGTTTATTTGAAAACTACTATTTCAATTAATAGGCTGAGCATGCCTTTTGTCTTCCCTTTCGGCGAGGGAACACATTTCCTTGGGGATGATCCCATCGAAATCTATCCCTTCGTCGTCAGGGTCGACACAGTTTATTCAAAAGTCAGCAAAGTAGTTAGAAGCAAGATAATGCATATCATAAAGAAAGCCCTTCGGGGTTACCAAGTACAGCAAAAGACTCGAACAGAAGCTACGACATGGAGGGCCAAGAGGCACAACCTCCGACGCAAAGCTAGACTTAGACCAATGCAAGAGACTCTGTGTCAGACTCAGACAAAACGCCAATGCAAACTAGACGCGGTTTGAAAATGCAATTTTAATAGCTACCCTTAGTTTCCACAAAAAGAGGTGGGATCCAACGGGTGTCAGGCCCAAGCAACAGCACTTCGGCTTCCTCAGCTTCTTCGACCAAACCTACTCGGTGCTCCTTTGATCAATGGACCTCAGCCAGTCAGTCTTCTCCTTTGCAAGCCCCTCATCACTGTCAATTCAAGTGTCGGCAGAGAAAACCTCAATTGCCCAACCTACAGCCATCATGTTAACCTCCGGTTCGAACGGGATGGATACGATTGGTTTGGGTTGATTTTCTGGGACGATAAAGTGGCTAGGGTTGAATATGGTGGAGCTAGGGTTGATTTGAGTGGAGATGATAGATATCTGACCTACCAGAGGGTCAGAGTTGTATTGAGGCAATGAGTTGGAAATGACGTTAGGCTTTGGTGGAACATGAACCGTGCCATTGTCAATGAGATCTTGAATCTCATGTCGAAGACGATAGCATGCATCAGTGGGATGACCAGGCATTTGGTGGAAGGCACAGAAGAGGTGAGGCTTGTAACCAGAAGGTAGGACTTTTGGCGGAGAAGTTGGGATCAAAGGTTTGAGATGCCCAGACTTGACGAGTTTTTCTATCACTGCGGACAGTGGTGCCTCAAAGACAGAGAAACTTCGAGGTTGGGTTCGGGCCCGGTAGCTTTGGGCGTTTTGAACCTGATTGACATCGGCTGTAAGGTTGGGGGAAGTAGCAGCGTTGTCCCCATTTGTAGTTGAATTAGCATAATCGCTGCCACTAAACAGTGTGCTACTGTTTCCAGAGTAAGCCCTCGGCTTAGCTTTTTGTGAGGAAGACTCCCCCCTAGGCAGAATTCCACTCTGCAGTGCATCTTCAATGGCCAGGCCAGAGTCGAAGAAGGTTTCAAAGTTAGCAGATGCTTGAACAAGAACCAGGTGCTTGGCATAATCTGGCTGGAGATTGCGGGAGATGATGCGAAGTTGATCCCTCTCGCTCGGGCGATCAGTGATCAATGCAGCTTTGGCTCTCCACCTCTTAACAAAATCCGCAAAGGACTCCTTTGCTTCCATTTTGGTGGATTCTAACTCACGAGTAGTCATCTTGAGCTGAGAGTTGTAATTGTACTGCGAGACAAAGGCAGCCCCTATGTCTTCCCAAGTTCTTCTTTTGGAGATGTCAAACGACATGAACCAATGGAAGGCAAGTCCAGAGAGAGTCTAAGGAAAAAGCTGAGACATGGCCTCAATTTCCACACCCAACAACTTCATAGCAGCATGGTAGCCAAAGAGATGAGTCTTGGGATCACTGCTCCCGTCGAACTTAACCAAGTCAGGCATCTTGAATTTGTCAGGAAGCCTAGCATTAGGGTACAAGCAGAGACGATCCAGATCAATTCCTCCTGCGTTGGTCTTCTCGGATTTTGAAACAGCTTCTTCCAGCTTAGCCATCTTGGTCATGAGAACAGCTATGTTAGGGTTTGGAACAGGCCTAACAACAGTGGGGTTTGGATTTGGAGCAGGCACACGACCCTTTCTAGGGTTGGGCTGAACAATGAGACGCCCTGCATGGTTTGGATCCTCGACAAAGACAGGTTCTGCATGAACATCCTCATCGTCCTCGCCTTCCTCTTCGGCTGCTGATGGAAGACGAGTGGTGATAAAGTCATTCAAACGGGAGATGGAGGCATCAGTCTGAGTGGCTCTCTGTTGCATAGCAGTGATACTGTTCTGGAGGTTCATGAGCATGGTTTCCAGAGTGAGCGATTGCGGCTGATCTGCCATCGCAGGTTTTCCAATGGAGCTTGATGAAGAAGCTGAAGATGGGGAAGTCGGCGGCATGACTTTTTGCAATATCAATGGCGAACCCGACTGCAGGGTGGCCAACAATGAACCTGGAGAAACCTCCGTTTGTGATTGACAGGGAATCTAGCCTGACAAGCCTTTGAACCGGATTCAGGTGCAGACGTTCCCAAGTAGGTTTGGCTCTTCCTTTCGGTACTCTCTCGTTCGGTGCAATGGTTCCAAACTAGACAGTAAAGTAATTGAAAGCTCAGTGATGTCTGCAGCAAGCTATGTACAAGAATAAAACAATGTACACATCATCGTCGGTGTCCTCCTAGACTCTACAACTACAGACGAGTCTGTCTCATGATGTTTGGACGCTGCCAGAATCCTCGGAAATCTTTTCGAGGGTGTATCCTTTGAATAGATCGACTAACACTAAGAGATGTCAAAATAGTCTAAGCCTTTGACTATTCCGTTCTCGAAATTTCAACTTTGGAGTCCGGAACAACTCAGTATTGATGACATGGCACCTTAACTTTGAACGCCGCGGTGTATAGTGACTTCGCACTTCAACCTGGGTAGTGCCAGTGACACGGCATCACTACTTTTGTTGTTCCATATTTTCGGTTGAAACTTCAATCAGGCATGTGCCAAGGACTTAAAAAGGTTTGATTTCCCAAAGTCTTGTTAATCTAAGGATTTTGAAAATTAGCAACGTGCACCATCGAGATGCACGACTCTTCATCGGGTCATGGCAGCGTCCTAATAAGCATAAGACAGACTCGAAAGAGAGACAACCTAGAAGCCGCCCTAAACATGCTTCTACGCAAAACAGTATGTATGTACAAAAACAGAGACGAGTTTGCCTCACGAATTTCAGACGTTGCCAGAATCCTCAGAATTCTTTTCGGCCATGTGTCCTTGAGTAGATCGTCAGATCCTAAAAGATGTCAAAATAGACTAAATCTTCGACTAGTCCCATTAGAAGGTTCAACTTTGAATTTGGAACAACTTAGTGGTGATGACATGTCACCTTAACCTTGAACACGGCGGTGTATAGTGACTTCGCACTTCAACCTAGGTGGCACCAGTGACACGGCATCACTACTTTTGTTGTTCCATATTTTCGGTTGAATTCTTAACCGGGCATGAGCCAAGGATGTAGTAAATTTTGATTTCTCAAAGTCTCATTGAACTAAGGACTTTGCGATTGATAACGAACATTCGACAGAATGAACGACTCCTCATCGGGTCTAGCAACGTCTTAGATTGCGCAAGACAAACTCGAAAGAAAGAACCACTCTAAGCATGCTCCTATGCAAAATAATGTATGTACAGTACATGCGATAGGGAAAGCGGTAACACGTAGACAATATATGGGGTTAGATGCAAGTAATCTTACCCTGTACGTACCTGTCCTAGTTTGGAGAGTTCTAGTGCTTTGTATATGCAAAGGCCGGTTTTGGCTTGTAACAGGTTCCTCGGACTAGAGCCAAGATATACCTCCCGCTGCCCGCGTAATCGCAGAGCAATAGTCAAACGGTAGAATGACTCATCATCGTCGAAGGTTGTCGGTCATTCGGGGTCCCCGGGCTCCGGTAAACCGTGCCGGATTGCCAAAACGATCCAACGAGGCTTATCCCACATCGATGCACATGAGAATGCTAAAAAAGTTTGATTAATGGAACAGAATCGCAAATTCGCAAATGCCCTTTTCAAAGTTAGCTCTCTTTATTAATCAATACTTAGAAGAAACTACACAAGAGAACAATCGGAAAAGCCCCAGATTGGATGGCCGGACACGAGGTCCTGTTAAATCACCAATCCTTTCTTTAGCAGCGCGAAGCTCACTATTTTGACAGGCTTTTGGGGGATTGTTCTCAAGTGTATTAAATTCTAAGTATAGACCAACATTGGTTCGATCCCCAGCAGAGTCGCCACTGTGGGCAAATGCGTTTTGCCCGATCTTTCTCTCCTCCGGGGAAGGGATTCCGTTCCCAACCCTTTGAGAAAGGAAAGATGTTGTCGGTTCGCGGGAGCGCTTTTGAAGCTGGACGACAAGCGCTCGCGGAAAATACAAAGTCGCCACTCGGGTTTGAAGGTCCGTCACCCAAGGAACCGTATTTCGAAGCACTTGCCGCGCTGTTTGATTTGAAAAAGTTAAGGAACCAGTCCGTCATAACCATATCTAGGTTCGGGAGCCAGGTTACGAGAGGGGAAGGGTTTTATGGCACCCCTCTCGCCCAATCCGGAGATCGGTCTCTACTTAGGCATTTGCGAAAAGATGTTTGTTTGCGATTCTGTTTAATTAATCAATTTTTAGCCAATTAGGGCGGGGGAACAGTTAATCGGGGATTGAAACTGTAACACGTTTGCAGGATGTGAATGATAGCATGGATGAACAGTTAGTATAGGATGAGAACAGACTGTTTGTGGGAGTTTAAACAAACTGGGAGGCCCTTGTTTTGGAGTGACGTGCGCAGGAAGAAACCAACATGCACTGAACAAGTCACTACATGTTGTTTACTCCTGCGCGCACAACTCCAAGACACACGCGCGCCGGTGAGCTTAAACCCACAACTCTTATTCTCAAACCTTCTGGGCTTTGGAAGGACCAGTGCACACCCAGGACAAACCACGCAGTTTATAGGCAGCATAATATACAGTTTAAAGGCTGAAAAGCCCTACAAATTAATAAAACACCCCATAAACAGTGTGGGGACAGAATAACAGCCTAAATCCAAGTTACCCGTGCAAGGCCAGTCACTGGTCAAAGGCAAACTGGCGCGCGATGGTGCGCCCTGGCGCACTGTCGCGCGATGGTACGCCCTGGCGCAGGATGGTTGCGCTCTGGTTGCAACCAGACCAGTGCTTGGTTCACATTTTCTGGGTTCTGAGACAGGTCCAGAATTATCCCAGGGGTATTCCAAAACAGAAAACATGCAAATTGAACTACAACTTGCAATTTCTAACAAAGAAAAGCAGTAAACTGGTTTTTAACATGCTTGCAGTGATCTATACGTAAATAAAGCACAAACTAGCAAGACACCAATCCCCACGAGAACCGTCGCGCGATGATCGAAATCGTCGCGCTAGAGAGTGGCTCTATCGCGCGCTGGTTCTTGCCATAACGGTTTTGAAACCTCGCCAGCCTTAGGACCAGAACTGGTATTAATTACTAGCCTTGGCCCTGCCAGCCCCCCTCAGGGATCAGAACAGAAAGACAGTAGGTATGCTATACCTTTGGTTGAGTTTGAAACGAATTTGAGCTTTAAAGTTTGATTGAGGTGTTTGAAAAGGTTGAGGTGGAAGAACAAGCTATGTTCTTGAGGTTGTGTGGGTGATAGAAGCAAGGAAACAAGGTAGCTTGTGATATTATAACCCAAGGTGTAACCCTTTGAACATTTTTTTGGAACCCTTTAAATGGATGAGCAAAGGGGGTATTTATAAGGAGGAGGAGGTGAATCTGGTTGGTGCCAGGAGAGGGGTTCAGCCAGTCCACGAGGCCTGGCTGAAGTAGCACTGGTGGCTAACTGTCCTCCTCAGGAAAGATTGGTGGTAGGTTGGACCGTCGCGCGACGGAGTCAGTCTGTCGCGCGATGGTGCGCCCTGGCGCACTGTTGCACGATGGAGTGACTCTGTCGCGCGATGGTGCGCCCGGGCGCGGGATGGATGCGCCCTGGCGCGGACCAGCAAGGTTTTTGGTTTTTGAAGTGGCTTAGGCTAGGTTAGGTTCAAGGGTTTTGCAAACATTCAAAGCTCAAACACGCTATCATTCCCAGGGTGTTCTTGATCCATTTCATCATCGGGGAATCAAAAACCGTAAGTAAACTAATCTGGAAGCTTAGATTGGGGTGTCTACAGGTACCATGACATATGGAACTTCGTCGAGAGTGGCTTGTATCCGGCCGAGGCCTCTCAAAAGGATCAAACCGCGTTGCGAAGGATTGCTGCTCACTACATTATCTGTGGGGGAAAGTTGTATAGGAGATCTCATTGTGGAATGTACAAACTCTGCGTCAACGGCACCGAGGCTATCAGAATCATGGAGGAAATCCACGGAGGGGTCTGTGGTCCTCACATGAGCGGCGTCATGCTCGCTAGGAAGATCTTGCGTCAGGGCTACTTTTGGTCTACTATGGAATCTCAGTGCGTGGATTACGTACGGCGATGTCACAAGTGCCAAATCCATGCTAATCTGATGCATGTTCCACCCTCTAACTTATTTGGCATGGCTTCGCCTTGGCCTTTCTCTATATGGGGTATCGACGTCATCGGCATGGTCAGGCCTTCTGCTTCGAACGGTCACAGGTTTATCCTTGTAGCAATCGACTATTTCACTAAGTGGGTGGAAGCTGAGTCGTACAAAACCTTGACCGCAGTTCAAGTCGCTCATTTCGTCAGAAAGAACATCATCTATTGATATGGGGTTCCGCAGGCATTTGTATCAGACAATGGGAATCATTTCAAAGGCAGGGTTTTGGAGCTCTTCGAAGAATTCAAGATCCAAATCCATCACTCAACTGTCTATCGCCCTCAGACGAACGGGGCAGTTGAAGCAGCAAACAAGAACGTCGAGACAATCATCAAGAAGACTGCGGAATCCGCCAGGGACTGGCACGAGCAACTACCTTTAGCTCTTTGGGGGTATCGAACATCGATCCGAACGTCAACAGGAGCAACCCCCTATTCCTTGGTCTATGGAATGGAAGCAGTTCTCCCTATAGAGCTCGAGGTGCCATCTCTGAGGATCATGGTAGAATCACAACTCTCGGAATCCGAGTGGCTCAGTGGAAGATTCGTTCAACTTATGCTTTTTGATGAGTAGAGGCTCTGAGCCTTGTATCATGTTCAGGGGTATCAACGGAGAATTGCCCGGGCGTTCAACAAGAAAGTGAAGTCTAGAGACTTAGTTGAAGGGGACATGGTGACGAAGGAGATTCGAGCGCCAGTATTTGACCCCTGCAGCAAATTCCGACCTAAGCGTTCCGGACCTTACATCATCAAGACCATCCTTTCTGGGGGAGCGGCTCAGCTTATTGATCTCGACGGCAACGAGTTCAACACTCTGGTTAACCTGGACCAACTCAAACGCTACTATCCCTAAGAGAAGCTCGTTGGACCGAAAACCACAAGGGTGGGCGGTTCCAAGCAAAAATTAGAGCAAGCCTGCTAGACCGAAAACCTGAGAAGGCGGTTTAGGCAAAAATAAATAGGCATCAATCAAAGCTCGCTAGACCGAAAACCCGAATGGGCGGTACTAGGTAAAAGTTAGAGCACAAAAGGAGAGCTAAAACACCCGAGCGAACCTTAGCCTGAACTACGTGCTGACCTGATTCCTTGAAAAGGGATACGTAGGCAATCTCTCAGTGAGATTTGGTCACAATCAATCAACTTGATCCATGGTTCCCTGACCAGGGGAGTACTCAATGATCGAAACGACGCGGTGTTCAACACTTGAATTGAAAGGGGAGAACTCTCAAGCTTTCATTTTTATTTAAATTATAACCTCTATTACACAGGCTGAGCAGTCTTAAAAAGAGTTAAACATAAAAACAGAATAAAACGCTTGAGGCCTTAACAGGCTCACAGTTTATTCTAGATCATTAAGGTCCGTCAAAGAGTCAATTGTTGTTTTGTCTGCTTGCAACCTCTCTTTTTAACCATGCTTGATATCGGTGCATAAGCTCCGTGCTGAAATCTGGATCAGCTCCTCCGAGTTGCCTCAGGCCCCAATTGTGCTCATTTCCTCTCAAATTCTGGGCAGTGAAAGCAGGGACTTGGAAGTCCTCAACCCCGGCTCGGTGAAGCCCTTGGCTTATTCCTAACTGACGGAGAATGCGACCAGGGCTGTAGAATGTGAAGGCAGTCTGCCCAGCTATCACCATTCTTTCAAAACCTGCAGAATTCAGGGCCATGTCCGGAATGTTCAGGGCCTCATGCCTCCAAGTGATTTCGTTTGGTAGCATCTCTCTCATGAATGTGTACCATTGATGCACGGTCATTTCCCGGTAGATCATGCCCGCTGATGCATTCGACCGGGCAGATGGGGCCAGTTTGCTTCCGGCGCGGTGAGCAATCCCAATTTGTCAGACAGCCAGAGCTACATGAGTGGAAAAACAAGTAAGAAGTCATATAAAGCTTGAGTGGAAAAACAAGTAAGAAGCTTCGATATAGCCTTACCCGAGAGATGAGGTGAAAAATAGAATGTGCGAAAACCGGAAAAAGGTGAGCTAAGCAAGAGTTTACCTACAGTAAAAGCGGACTACCGCCAAAGACGTTTGTTTGGCCAGTGGAAACCAAATCCAAACCCATGAGTGTATCAGCCAGAACAAGTGGCACCACATTCCTTCGGGCGCCCATTTGAGCAGCAACGCTCACCAGCATGGGGTTCACTTGTCCATTCGGGGACACCAGCAAATAAGTAGCCAGCACACTGATCGCCAGAGCAAATAGACGCCTAGCCTGCAGGGCCGTATCCTCTACGTTCCCTTCCAGCCCGTACCATTCCATTAGGCGCATGACGTTGATTTGCCCTCCAATCAACAGACTTTCGGCTGCTCCCATGGTAATATCGAGGCTTGACTGTAGGAGCTTTGGTATATTTTTCCTATAAGGTGGCACAACAATCACGCTCGAAGCAACGCCTTGGAGGTACGCTTGGAACTCCTCCACTGTTGGGCACAACTCGTTGACCCCAAACCTGAACACGTGAACATCTGGATCCCAGAATTGCAGGGCCACCCTCAGAAGTTCTGGACGAACCCTCACATTGCGAAGAAAAAGGAATGCGGCCAGCCCGTGAGACCGAAATGACAGCCAATCTCCAGCAACGAAAGCCGTGAGCCACGGGCTAATCAGGACCGAAAGATTATTTGCCATTTTGATTTTCGAGGGAATCTCAAACTGTGGAAGGAGCACCTTTTCTTAGCAGGGCGTCGGCCTCTTTATAATCAGAATACGTGAATCATCCTTTTATCCCCAGAGCAAATATCTACACAATGTGGCATTCTCTTCTTCAAAGTAAAAAGCATCTCTACACTGCCCTTGAAGTACCCTGAGCAGATTAAGGATGATGACAAGGCCTGGTCGTCCTGGAATTCTAAGATGGTCAAATAAATGAGGCATGGCATGGTTCGACCATCGCGCGATGATCTCACTCCATCGCGCGAGTGTTCAGCGTCCATTCCATCGCGCGATGGACTCACTTCGTCGTGCGATGGTTCAGCCTGCAATTTGACAGATTACACCAGCTACTGTCCAATTTTGATCACTTCGAGTTTCAAGGGTTCTTTTGCAACTTTATAGTTCCAGCAAGTCACTATGAGCATATATGACCATGTCCAAGCATCGGATTCGAAATATTGCGTTTCATAAAGATTTTGGACCCTCGGCGGCCCATTTCAAGTTCAAATGGCCATTTTGGGAGTTTGAAACTCGTTCCAAAGGGGTACGCCCCGTTCTCTCATACCGTACAGGTCATGGTAGCCTAGTATGACTGTATGGAGGTGTCGGTTTCAGTCCGGGACATAATAGAGTCTCATTTTTCTGTCTCGTGTCCATTTCGTGTCCTGTGTAACACTTTTAGGTCTAATTTGCGTTTTGAAACGCGTTTCTCGATTCCGTCAACTCTCGTAGGTCATCTTGCACATGTATGGCCTTACGGAAGCATCATTTTCATCCAAGTTAGGGTATTTTGAGTTTTGACTTATGAATGTCCAAAATTTCATGATATTTCTCGTATCCCGGCCGTGTCCTAAGATATATTCTCGTTTTTCTTCTGAG
The DNA here is from genome assembly GCA_019656295.1 of Rhododendron mucronatum var. ripense. Classification (NCBI taxonomy): domain Eukaryota; kingdom Viridiplantae; phylum Streptophyta; class Magnoliopsida; order Ericales; family Ericaceae; genus Rhododendron; species Rhododendron mucronatum. Next base: position 89,648 of record BPLT01000288.1, read on the forward strand.
CTAGTCCCATCTGTACATATATATGTGTCTGTAAGCAATCTCAGTACATTATCAATGCAAGCATGGTATTAGTGGCAAATGCTTATTCGTTCTAACTTATCACAAGAATGAAATAAACCGAAAATGCAAAATTTTATAGCTAAGCCATGATCTATCCATGTCAAAGTGAAGAAGACTACTGTGTGTGCAGCACTTCGGCCACCCGAAAAACATCATATCAGCCTGGGCACACTTGCCCATCAAGTCGAAAAGGGCATGCAGGCCTCAAAACATCTGTCAAAGTATCAGCTAAGGCACTCTGGCCTTCTATCTATCTACATGGGCACGCAGGCCCGAAAGTAAAAATCGAAATGCAAAAAGTGAGATGAGGCTTCTCGATAGCCCTCAGTCCTCCCCGAACCAGTCACCGTCTCCATCGTCATCATCGTCGTCTCCCTCTCTGGGGTCCACCCTGAAGCCAAGATCGTCTGCTGAGTCGTCAGACCCACTGCTGTAAGACGCATCCTCTCCCTCTCCTTCTTCTTCTTCCTCCTCCTCTTCGTCATCATCCTCAGAGACCTCAGGCAGGATCAGTCGCTTCTTGCGAACCGGCTCGTCTTGTGAGGGCCTCTGGTGCATCTTCAGCTGGTACCTCTCCTCGGCAAGCGCCAAGGCCTCTCGGGCCGCCTCCTCACTCGCGACAGGTGGCTATGAGCCTCGCGTCTATGGTTTGGTAGTAGGTGTAGGAGCAGGAACTCTAGCAGCTGGTTTCTTCTGTGGAGGATCCCTAGCGCTCTTCCTCCTAGGAGCTGCCCGTCCCTGTGCCTGCATCGTAAATTTTGTATACATTAGCATATGTTTGCATATTACACTTTTTAAAAACAGGTATAATCAATCCTCAGTCAACAACAATCAAAGCATACTCTGTATCGGATGAGTGTGTGCATATATCTATTGTCAAAGGCAGGAATGTATCGAATGCAAGAATATGTCGAATGCAGGAATTTATCGTTTGCAAACGTGTATTGAAGGCAGGAATGTATTGTTTTCTGAAGGATATACCTGAGATCTCTGAGCCGCCGGCTGAGGATAGCGCAAGTCCAATGGTAGGCCACTCACTGCCCTCCGTATCACATTCTCCAACGCAAGCATGCGCCGAACAGCCTCATTCACCCACTCATTGGGCACCTGCAAAGATGGTATTGAGTATGAGCAATTGGGCTACATTTCAAGTTCTATGGAAGTACAATAATGAAAGCAACAATGTATTACCGACACGGTGACGAGCGCTGGCTCGACTCTGGCAGGGGTTAGGTGCAACTCGGCTGGATTGCCCTGGGAGTCTACCACTGCTATTTGCCACGTCAGCTCTGGCGGCCCACCTCTCACTGGTCCACTCGGACCTCGCCTCGCGCGACTCTCACCACTGCCCGGTCTCCCTGAGACGGCTCTCCTCTCCTCGGCAGCTCCGCGGGCCTGATTTCGAACCTCCCTGAACTCTCGTACTCTCAGTGGCCCCACCAAGCGCTCCCTCTGATAAGTCGAATAGTCCATGTCAGGACGCAAGTGGCGTGTCAGGTCGGTATCAGGCCGCGTAAAGACCTCCTACTCAGCCAACGTGTACTCTCCTGTGTGTGAGGCCCGTGGTGGAAGCGGTCCAGGCACCTGAAACCCGGCGTAGCCAAGTGATTGGCGTGTCACTCGGTCACCCAAGTATACCACTGCCAACCAAAAGTTGACTCCAGCAGCACTCTGCTCGCTGTGACAACCCTGCTACGAGCCAAGTACTCAGGCTCAGGCTCCGCCACTATCCAGGGATCCCACTCTACCTGCACAGGCAAAACAATGTAAGTATCGGTCAGTGACAACATTGAAGCAATAAAAAGGGATACACATTTCCATTTTTTTTCAAAGTTCCACGCTATACCTGCGAAGGCCGAAGCTCGTCCAAGTATATTCTGAAGCCGTTCAGGCACCTTTGCCTCTCTTCTCTCTCATGTTCTTCTTGCTCCAGATGTGTGCACGCGGGAGGACCCCCAAGTCTAGGCTCTTCATCACTGGGCGGCACATGTTTAAAACCTCGTAGGCCCAGAGCTGCATGGTTAACAAGAAATCAAATTGTCATACATGCAAGAATACTCTTGAACAGATTACGCAATTAAAGTGAATACAAGTATGAATTGAAAAGTGTGCATTACTCTATTTGGAATCATACCTCCCAGATCCGCCAGTACCCAGCAGTGCTCATCTCTGTCCTCGACGAATCCCCTAGAAAGCCATAAGCTGAGCCAAGCGCCGCTCCTCCCCAGTCAAAGCGTTAGGCCGTCCTCAGGTCCCTCAACGCAGGCAAGTAAGACAAGTGAACCTTGCTACGCCTGTTTGGGTACAGGGTAGCGCCAAAGAGATATAACAGGTATGCCCGGGCCATCTGCTCCACCTCCTGGTTGGTTGTCACCTCCTTCTTAAGATATCGGACGAACTGCCCGTATCTCGCCATCCCCTCCTCAATCTTGGGCACTTCACCCAAGAACCACTCTAGGGCTGCCTCGTCCTCCTGAATGCCCGAGTCAAACAGGATAGGCTCGCCCCCAACCCTCAAACCAGTGATCGCTACAAAATCGGTGGGCGTCACCGTCATCTCCCCGAGCGGTAGGTGGAAGGTATTCGTGGTATCCCTCCACCTCTCTACAAGTGCAACCAAGACGGCATGGTCATTCCTTGCCGAAGTGAGAGTCTGTATGAACTCCGTGAAACCTGCCTTGTCCACCAACTGCTTCACCCTCTTAGGCAAACTCTTGTATAGCGCCAAGGAGCTACACATGCCCCCAAAGCCGCGGATGTCTCTCTGTCTTGCTCTCTCCTAGATCAGACACAGAAACAAGCAATAAGGAGCATGTCAGCATGCAAAATTTCATTTTCAAGTTCTAAGTAATCAAATGCAGCCTGGCAACAGATGGTTGGTTCAAGTTATTATGGCTCATGCATGACATTTAACGTGGAACTACGAAATTACTATTCTAGCCTACTTCAAGAATTACTTCACATGCTTCAGTATGCAAATACGGTAATCACAAAGAAAGGGGGATTTTCAGAAATTTACCTCAGACCAGCTGCTCGAAATACGGGTATTGGGGTCTCTCAAAACAAGCTCGGAGTCGTACTCCGCCTGCCGTGGCTGGTATGCCGTAAAACCCGACGGCACAAACAAGTGAGGAACAGGCAACCTGTACCCCTCTGCTGAAAACGGAGCCCGAGTCAAGCTCTCCGCCTCCGACACTGTTGTCACCCTGGGGCCATGCACCCTAACACCGACCCTCTCCTCGGTCTCTGCATCCCTCAGAACCTCCTCCGAGGCAGCCCTCTCTCTCTCGGCTCTCGCCGCAGCCTCCGAAGCGGCTATCACCCTCTTCCGCTCCTTACGAGCCTCCAAAACAGCAACCCTTATCACGGGGTTATCCTCCAAAAGTTGGGCAAGTTGTGCGTCACTCAAAAGTTCTGCGACATCCTGTTTTGTAATTGGCCTATGACCCGATGATGTCGCCGCTGGCCGGATGAGCGCGTCCTCCTCTCTATACACAAATGGGACCTCTGTAGCACCTTCCTCTCCGGTCACTACGTCCTTGCCTTTCGCCGGATCCTTTGGCGGAATCTCACTCGGCCCGACATCACCACCATCGGCACCCCTACAGCCCGTGCCGTCGGAACTACCACCAACTACAACAAAACCGCTCACGGCCATGCTTGGGTCCAGTTGCTCGATCACTGATCTCACTGCCCCAACCCCTTCCGTCGCGCGACAATCTGACTCCGTCGCGCGATGCTCGCCGTCATTTCCGACCGCCTACACGCTACTCTGATCGCCATTGCCGCCCCCTCCGGTCACTGCACCAACATCCACGACCGCCTTTGTCACCGTTTGATCTGTCGTCTCGACCTCCATGGGCCCCCCCTCGTCCTCCGGACGATCAACAACCTCTCCTTCACCACCATCATTGCCGTGTTCTACCATGGGTGATCGCACATGTGTGGGTTTATTAATTTCGTGTAAGAATCAAGGTTTGGAGTTGAGACTTTGAGAGAGAGTAGAGTTAAGGGGAGTTCGAAACTGCTGTGAGCGATTTCAGAACGACCACGTCGTTTAAAGTGAAGAACAAACAGGCATGGGCCGGGTCTGGGCTCGTTTCAGATCCAAGCCCTAACTAAAACCCTCGCGCGATGGTATGGCTTCCTCGCGCGATGGTCCAACTGGGCCATTGACCAGATTCAACCTCTGGCTCGGCCCGATTTCATGTGTAGCCTTAATAATGGCCCAAAAGCCTTGCTTGGGGCTTGCAAATAATTTTGGGAACTCTACTAGATGTCCTTGACCAAAGGTACCTTATATCCCCATGATCCATCTGTCCATTTCCAAATTAACGACGATCCATCCGTCCCATTTCCAAATCAGCGACGATCCATCCGTCCAATTTCAGAATCAACGACGATCCATCCGTCCATTATCAAATCAGCGACGATCCATCCGTCCCATTTCCAAATCAGCGACGATCCATCCGTCCAATTTCAGAATCAACGACGATCCATCCGTCCATTATCAAATCAGCGACAATCCATCCGTCCATTATCAAATCAGCGACGATCCATCCGTCCATTTCAAAATCAACGACGATCCATCCGTCCATTATCAAATCAGCGACGATCCATCCGACCATTATCAAATCAGCGACGATCCATCCGTCCATTTCAAAATCAGCGACGATCCATCCGTCCATTTCAAAATCAACGACGATCCATCCGTCCAATTTCAGAATCAACGACGATCCATCCGTCCATTTCCAAATCAGCGACGATTCATCTGTCCCATTTCCAAATCAGCGACGATCCATCCGTCCATTTCCAAATCAGCGACGATCTATCTGTCCATTTCCAAATCAGCGACGATCCATCCATCCAATTTCAGAATCAACGACGATCCATCCGTCCATTATCAAATCAGCAACGATCCATCCGTCCATTTCAAAATTAGCGACGATCCATCCGTCCAATTTCAAAATTAACGACGATCCATCCGTTCGATCCCTTGGTGTGCGGTATTTGTACATACTGGCATGCACTTTTCAAATTAAATCGGCTTTTGGGTGAATTAGATGGGTGTCTAGAAATCTTTGACGTTACTCGTACCAGCCAATGGTGGTCTGCGTGCCGTTAGAGAGGGAAAACTGTAGACACCCCAATCTGATTTCCCAATCGTTTTACATCTTTTTCAGTTTCATGTTTCCCCGATGATGAATCAGGTCGAAAACAGTCTTGAGAGAATGAAATGGTTTGAATTTGGTGTGTGTGGAACCCATCCTTAACCCTATAACCCTTGAAACCCAAACCTTGACCGCAGGTTTGACCGTCGCGCGACCCACTGGGTCCCTCGCGCGATGATTTACTTGCCAGGTGGTGGTCAAAGTCAAACTTTTAACTGATTGACCATCGCGGGGAAAGTAGAACACTCGCGCGATGGTTTCACTCCATCGCGCGATGGTCAACACTTGTCAAATCCACCTTTTTCCAGCTGGATTTTGTGATGATCAGGGGTCTGCAGACCTGTGTAACCCCGTTGCGTCGACTGAACAGCATTCTACAGGGCTGCCCTTGCACCACCTCTCCCCCACTCTCCCATCAACCTTCACACCCCACTTCTCCACCAAGCAACTGAAGCCAGCCTTGTTGGCTGGTTGCATTGCCTTGTTTGGCCACCCATTCTCCCTATAAATAACCCCCATGGTTCATCTTCCAAAGGGTTACCAAAATTTTTAAGAGAAAAGCAAGAGTCACAAACTTAATCACTTCTCTCACTCAAATCACTCCCATATACTCATTTGTCGAGCCATACCACCTCATTCAAGCCATTCTCAAGACACTCAAGCCAAGGTATAACCCTTTTTGTTTAACTGTTTTGATCCCTGAGGGGGGCTGACAGGGCCAAGGCTGGTAATCAACACCAGTCCTGGTCCTAAAAACCAGCAAAGTTACAAGTTGCTGTGGACGAGCACTCCCACCAGCGAGACTCCCATTCCATCGCGCGACGGTTATGATTCTCGTGGGGATGGGATCCTATTCCTTATCCACTTATATGATTTCATGCCTTCTTGTCAAATAATGCTTAGTATATTCCACTGTGTTGCATATCAAAAATATGTAGCTTAACTTAATTCACTCACTTGTTTACTTTGGAATGCCCCTGGGTTGCTTCTGAATATGTCTCAGAGCCCAGGCATGTAAAGCAATTCCTGGAAGTCCAGTCAAAACACTCGCGCGATGATTTGACTCCATCACGCGATGGTTTGTCCATTTCCAGTGATTGCCCTCGCATGGGCAACTAGGCCCCCCTTGGCCTCTATTTTGATACCCTTACTGTTTAAGGGTTGCACCTTGTGCCTGTTAATTCTTGATTGTAATAATTATTTACTTTCAGTACATATAAACTGTTTGGTTTGACCCTGGGTGTGCACTGGTCCTTCCAGAGCCCAGAAGGAGATAAAATTTAACCTGTTGGTAGGATGTCCACACTCGCGCGATGGACTGAAAGTGTCGCGCGATGGTTTGATTTGCTTGCAAGGATTTCTGCTCATGCAAGTTGGCCATTGCTCTCGACAAATTCAACCTAAGGCACTATTTTGGCATCCTGAATCAGTGTTAAATATTATCTCATTTACTCCTCGTTATCTCATTCACCCATGCTATCATCTATCACATCCTGCAAATTGTTACAGTCTTAATCCCCGATTAACTGTTTCCCCGCCTTAATTGGCTAAAAATTGATTAATTAAATGAAATCATAAACAAATATTTTTCGCAATTGCTTGAGTAGAGACCGATCTCCGGATTGGGCGAGAGGGGTGCCTTAAAACCCTTCCCCTCTCGTAACCTGGCTCCCGAACCCAGATATGGTTATGACGGATTGGTTCCTTAACTTTTTCAATTCAAACAGCGCGGTAAGTGCTTCGAAATACGGTTCCTTGGGTGTCGGACCTTCAAACCCGAGTGACGACTCTGTATTTTTCACGAGCGCTTGTCGTCCAGCTTTAAAAAGCGCTCCCGCGAACCAGCAGCATTTTTCCTTTTTCAAAAGGTGGGAACGGAATCCCTTCTCGGAGGAGAGAAAAATCGGGCATCCGCATGCCCACAAAACACCAGTAGCAGACCCTAACCTAGCTACCCTCATTGCCAAAATCAGTAGGCTAGAGGAGTCTGTTCAAGAAACCGAGCGGCTCGGGAAGGGAGAAATTGACATGAGCAAGCTGTGCTTATTCCCAAATGCTAAATTACCAGAAAAGTTCAAAGGCGTGGACTTTGCAAAATTCGACTGCAGCGGAGATCCAAAGGCCCACCTTCAGGGTATGTTGGTTCTCTCACCATGCGGGGCATTGAAAAAGATGCCATGGCTCAATTGTTCCACGAGTCACTTACTAGCCCAGCTCTACAATGGTTCCTTTCTTTGATACCCTTGAAGAAAAAGACGTGGGAGGACATTGGAATGGCTTTTGTGTCCCAATACGACTTCAACGTTGAGCTGAAAATGACCACCCGAGAACTTGAGGACACCAAAATGGGCGAAAATGAGAGTTTCGCTGATTATGTAAAAAGGTGGAGAGCCAAAGCTGCCCAGATGCACAATAAGCCAGACCTAAAAGAGCAGATTCGTATCATCACTAAGAACCTGCCCCGTGCCTTTGCCCCTTACATGGTCCTGTCACAATCATCTCCCGATTTTGAGACCTTCTACGATTCTGGATTAGGTGTTGAAGAAGCCCTTAGGGATGGTACCCTTGAGAAGAAAGAACCCGCCTTAAAGGCAAGGGACTCCATCCCGGCGATGGCGAGGTCTTTTTTGGAAACAGTAATACCTCCCACATTTGGAACTCCTCAAATGCCAAACCCCTTGATATAAACCAGATAGCTGATAGATCAACTCGCACATTCACTCAACTCAGCACACCCCTATCCACACTCTATGAACAGCTCCTTAAAGTCGGTCTTATTAAGCCACTCCTTCCAACTCCTCTACCCAAAAAGCTTCCAGCCTACCACGACCCAAATGCCTTTTGTGCCTTTCACCAAATGCCTGGTCATGTTACCGATAAGTGTCACAGTCTCCGTCATAAAATTCAAGAGCTTATCGATAGCAAAATCGTCCTTCCACCATTAAAGGAATCAAGCACCTTGTCAAACCACCACATTAACTACATCAACACCAGTTCCACTATATTTGACCCCACTCACTATATCATCCCTGCTCACCTACCCAAACCAATTGTACCCATTCCCGATGAACCCAGTATTTCAGTATTGGAGTTCGAACCAACAACGGAGCAAACAAAACTTAAAGAGTTAAGGAAGGCTGTGGAGGAAATGGGCCGAAAAATGGATACGCAGATGATCCAAATAGGGGCTTTGACACAAAAGATGGATAATCTTCTCGCCTTCATAGTCTCGGATCCAAGGCGAAATGTTAAGAAAGACATGGATGAAGGGCGTTCACCCTCAAAGATGAAGCTCTCCAAAATGTTCAAAGGTCTAGCCAAAGCAAGCAAGGCCTGCAATACAAACAAAGATTCTGGTGCCACAATGAACCATCAACTCAGTTGCAGAACCAAATCAAGGGCCTTCTCCCATTTCTCTGAACCACAATCCCTGGTTTATGAAAAGCTCCTCAAAGCTGGCCTCATCGAGCCACTCCCTCCAGCTCCTCTACCTCAAAAGCTCTCAAAATCCCATAACCCAGGTACTTTCTGTATCTTCCATCAAATGTCTAGCCATAACACAAACAACTGCATCCGCCTTCGCCATGTTATCCAAGACCTCATTGACAACAAGGTAATTGAAGCACCTCCTCAACCAAAGCTAGACCCTGTGCTCAAGCGCAATCATTGCATCAGCACTGCCTTCTTCAAAGAAGAGTAAAATGTCAAGAGCCAGGCAACTATCCGACTTTCCACGAGTCTTGGAAATCTTCAAAGTTTCGAGTCAAGTTTTCATCCTTGTTGTGTCAGTCTGCACTTCGAGTCTTTCATGTTTTTGCTTTCGTGTCTGTATAGTGTCAAAAAAAAAATCAAAATAGAGAGTCAGTTTTGTAATCTTGAACTACGTTATGACCTGATTCCTTTACAGGATACGTAGGCAGCCTCACCTGGAGGCCCGGTCACAAGCATTTGAGTCAATTCCAAGATTTTGTTATGGTCTTTCGAGTCAACCCCTGCTGGTTCGGCCGCTGTCTTTCAAGTGTCACATATTTATGTCAGAATCATCATAATAAACTCAGGTTTTGTGATTATCCCTAGCCTAACTCAGAATTGTTTTTCATCATCATTTGAGAATCATAATAATCACTTCAAAACACAAGATGATTTTTGGTTGAACCCTCACTCCATGCAAGAAGAACAATTTCAAGAAACCGCTCCTCAACGCCATTCCAGTGAACAATGCCTTGACTCTGAAAGAGAAAAAAAAAAAAAGAACCTCGCTAGGTCAAAATCTCAAAATCTAACCTAGGCAAAAGTTAAAGCAAACAAAAGCCTCTCAATGAGCATCTAGGATTCAGTTGTTAGGTTGTGCAATCCAAAATGAAGAAAGGCCATCGTTTCTTTCATCCTACGCATAAAGATATATCATTTGATAGCCTCTTTGAGCCACAGTCAAATTCTTTGACAAAAAAACCAGCTAGCCAGCTATCCCCCGCATTGGGGTGAAATGAAAAACAAAAGTGTCAAACATATCGAGATTCAAAGTATCAAAAGAGTGAAAGTGTCAAACACATCGAGATTCAAAACATCAACATAATGAAAGTGCCAAACACACTGAAAGGCATTGGAGGTATGATAAAGCAAATGAACAATGAAAAGAAGGCACCTACAATTCAAAGATAGCGGCTAGCTTTGAAAACCCAAAAGAAAGTGAAATTTTTTAGCCTAATATCCTTTCTTTGTCAAGCCCAAACCATGGCCCACATTACAACCCAAAAAAGCTCTTTCAGATTGGAAAGCACAACTTGATAGCAAAAATCCTAAGTGTTACGTTAAAGGGCATCAATACATCGAGGTATTGTGCGAAACCCACATCAATCAAGGCGAAAATCCAAACGGGGACATGGGTCATCATTAGCAACTTGGTTCATGGTAAAAACTCTTGTGTTTTGATCAATTGATGGAGTAAAACAAATTTCGAAGGGAAACATCACAAAACTTGGTTTGTCATAAATCCTGTTTTCTTCAAAGAGTCAAACTCTCCACTCAATCAGAGGCACTATTCAAAAGTCGCTTCATTCATAAACGGATTTTCCCTCCTTCATATATTTGAGTCAACATAGTCCTGTCAAAATCCACTCCCATTGCTAAAAGGTCGAACCAGTCGTCTTGGTCTTGTCAATCCTAAACTCGTGAAAGTCACCCTTGAGAAAGACTCGTTAGGCCATAATCATAGCCTGGATTGCACTTGATCAACTACTTGTCAAAACTATAGACTGGGGGTCGTTACTCACTAAGGTACATCAGCTCAATATCATCTAATAGGAAAAGCAAATTCAAGACTTAAACCCCGGCCAAAGGCAAACCCTTGCTCCGATTCGGCCCGGAATCCAACCCAAATTTGAAGTTCCTGAGAATACCGGCCCACTGGCCAAAGACAGTAAAGCAAATAGGGTGCTCAGACATGTCCCCTGTTTTTCAAAGAATGTCATCATCGTTGTCGTTCGGTGCCAACTCTTGTATCTCGAATGTTGTTCAAAAGCCAATCAACCAAGCTACGGTCTAAAAGACCTAATGCTTCTTAGTCTCCCAAGCTACGGTCTAAAAGACCTAACGCTTCTTAGTCTCCCAAGCTATGGTCTAAAAGACCTAACGCTTCTTAGTCTCCCAAGCTACGGTCTAAAAGACCTAAGGCTTCTTAGTCTCCCAAGCTACAGTCCAAAAGGACCTAAGCTTCTCATTCAATCGGCAAAGGTCAAAGGACCTGATGCTTCTCAGTTTCTCAATCAACGGTCTAAAAGACCTAAGCTTCTCAATCAACAGGGCTACGATTTAACCGACCTAAAAGCCTCTTATTTTCTCGAGCTATGGTATAACCGACCTAGAAGCCTTTTAGTCTCTCAAGCTATAGTTCATCCCCTGGGACTGCACTCTGTCTAGCACATCGTACTCTGAGACTGCACTTTGTCAAGCACTTCGTCCTCCAGGACTTACACTCTATCTGCACTTCGTCCTCTGGGACTCACTTTTGTCATACTTGCATTAATTTTACATGCTCACGTGGCATGACATATCAACTTGCACCATCATTCATGTATTGTCTCAATCGAACGTTAAATTTAAGCTCTTCAAGTTCAAGTCACTTTCAAAAATTCAAGCTCTCAAAATTCAAGCTATTCAATTCAAATGTCTCTCAAAACTCAAGCCCTGAGCTTTTCAAATTCAAGTCTCTTCCAAAATTCAAGCTATTCAATTCAAGTCTCTTTCAAAATTCAAACTTTTCAAAATTCAAGTCTCTTTCAAAATTCAAGCTTCAAGTCTCAAAATTCAAGTCTCTCCAAATTCAAACTTTTCAAAATTCAAGTCTGTTTCAAATTTCAAATTCAAGTCTCTTTTAAAATTCAAGCTATTTCCAAAATTGAAGTCAAATTCAAGAAAATTCAAGCTTTTCAAATTCAAGTCTCTTCGCCGTCTAAGCATTAAAATCTGTCAAAATAACCATGCATTGGTCAAAAGGCGCATTTTCGTCCTCTGGGACTCATCGCATATCTCCCAAGGACTCATCTCAATTTTAAGTCCCCCGAGGAATCGCCTCAATTTTTAGTCCCCTAAAGACTCGTCTCAATTTAAGTCCCCCTGGGACTCGTACCAAGAATTTTCATGGCACTCAAGCACTCAATCTTCTCAAGTTCACTATTTAATTTGTCCTTCGGGACTCGTTTTGCTTGCATTGTCCCAATTGAACTACGTTGGTCTGATCCCTATAATGGGGTACGTAGGGAGCTCCATGAGCGCGACCACATTTATTGCATTCTTGCATTTAACTTAAAGACTTTGGAGCGATGGATTGGGTTGTCTATTCTTTGACGTCACTCATATTTGACAGAGATATCTGAGTTCCGTCAAAGAGGGACTACTGTAGACACCCCAATCTGGGCCTCCGAATAATCTTTAAGTTCCCCGATGATGAAATAAGGAAAATATACCTTCAAGGCTTGGATTGTTACTCCTTCGCTACTCCTTTGCTACTCCTTCTCTAAACCTCAAGAAAACCCTTTCCCAAACATGTAGGGTGGCCCCCCGATTCAATTACAAAGAGAAAAAATGTGTTTGCTTGATCAAAAATAACCTTTTTCGTGACACACTGATGGTAAAATGGGCACACATTTTAATGTGTAAAACTTCTTTGAATAAAACCAATTGGGTTAGAAAGAGAACTCGACAAGCTTTCCAACGCTTCAAAAAATGCCCGAATCCAAGTTCGGGAGTGTCCGGGGTGCCCCCGTGAAGTTTGGTATACTGTGCTGATGCACAATACCGCGCGGCGTTTCAAAGCGTCGCGCGGCACTTTAGAAACGCAGTGCGGCATTTCAGAAAAATTCAAAAAAATCACTCCACCGCACGGGATTTCAATACGCCGCCCAGCATTTTAAAATTTGAAACTCTGACAGGAGGAGCGTCTGTTAGATTCCTTTGTAGACTGTTTTGAGCACGTTTTTCACATTTTTGGTGCACTCCAAGCACATTTTTGCCTATAAATACACCCCTCCTCTTAGAGAAAAAGGACCCCTCTTGATTCTCTCTCTACAACTCCTTGCACCCATCACTATCCACCTCTCTCTCTCTACATCAACCCACAAGTTGGACTCTTGCATTCTCTAGACTCTCTCTCTCTCTCTCTAAAAATACTCTCATTCTCCTTCTCCTTTTTAGTTCAATAAACTAGGAGGACCTCCATCTCAAAGCATCCAAACAACCTCACATCCTTCAATCTCCATTCAAGCGTTTCAAGTTCAAATCAACTTCCATTCTCCATCTTCAAACACATCCAAGCTTCGATCAAAAGGTATAAATCAAGTTTCCTTGGGTTAGGCCCTGTCTTGGCCCTGAGGGGACTTTTCTATAGTCAGATTTAACCCTTTTTGGTTAAAGGCTGACTTAAAATCCATTTTCACAAACTAAAGCAGTCACTGTACTGGACACACAATACCGCGCGGTGCTTTGATGCGTCGCACGGCATACTGTGTTCAGGCGCGCAGTGTTCCATTAGCTATTGTTTTATTGTCTGAACTGTTTGGATCATGGCCATTATTTATCGGGCCTGTTTTTGTTGTTGAGATACTAATATCAGTATTTTCGGAACAAGACCATATCTACAAGCCATGTTTTATTGCATAAATAAGATTTCTTATATCATCTCGGGTGATCAAATGTAACAAAAGTTGTTTTGTGTTCATGGCTTGAAGGAATGGTACTATCCCGAGATCGGGTGACGTTCTGGATGCTGATGACAGTCTGATAACAAGAAAGGTTCCCCGCACGGCATACAATAAAGCCGCGCGCGGCATTATAGTATGCCGTGTAGGAGCTGGTCGTGGTCTAGATAGTTTGTTGATATAAATTTCCCTTTTTTTTATTATTGCATCATTCTTATCATTTCTGTACATAAATCACCACAAGCACGCCAATGTGTTATATTAAATCCCATGTGGGGTGCTTTTCCAACAAAATCTTCCCTGTTCGTAACGTGGCTCCCGAACCCAAAATCTCAACGTTTTCGCTAGATCAAAAGCCTTTCTTTTCAAATCAAGCTCTCAATTTCTCGGATCATCCATCTCAAAAATCCGGGTGGCAACTCTTCTTTGGGCGCGCGCCGGTACGGGGAGCCCGCACCCATGTCTTCTAAACTTCCCACCAGAGTAGCGGTCATGGGAAATAATCTGAATAATTCCCACGTTTTTTGCTATAGTTGGGGGTAGTTATTAAACATAGTGGGCTTCCTCATTACTTGTGCCTGTGGAGTTGAAAGAGCATGGGCCAACATTTTCTTGTAAGCTGCCATGTGTCTCAACAATTCCCATGAGGTTAGGCAATTCCTCCACGTTTCTCGGTCGTGGGTAATTAACGGGTATAATGGGCCACGTTGTCCTTTTTCCATGGGTATAAGAGAAGTAAGGGCTATTTGATGTCAGAATGGCCAAAATACATGCTAACTTTGTGGGCCCACTTTCCATTTTCTTGGGTTTTTCTCAGAATACCATAGATAAATATTTACAACCATGGGCTTTTATATTTTGCTTAGACAATTAAGTCCACAACACTTTTAGCCCGTGATCGGATGCAAAAATTAATTGCGGCCAATCAACATTGTCTTGGCCCATTAATTTTTTAACCCAAGATATCTTTATTTCTTGGCCCAATTTAATTAAAAGGTAATTAAATGGCCTTCCAACGCTTGCCCAGGACTGGGTGCCAAAAATGGGTGTAAATAATGCCCCCCCATGCCTTGATCTTGTGCAAGATCTAGGCTTGTAAATTTAGGACAGAGTACGGTTTTTGGCATAACTAAACGAGTCCTTATCGCTAGATTTGAAAAAAATACTCAGGCTTATTTAGCCTAAGAATTTCTCAAAAATTTAAATGTTTAAAGATAATCAGGCCATACTCAAGCCTAACCACTTTTTGAGTTTCAAAGCAAATCTCTTAATTGGATTTGGACTCCCACTTTGAATTAAACTCAACAACTTCCAAGATAAAACCCCACCGAGGACTCTTATCGGCAATAGCAATCATCATCCTTTTAAGCCTAGGGGACACGTGTCGCTGCCCCAGGCTCTGCATTGGCTGCCATGCAGTCTTTTCCACCGCCAGGACTCCCTCGGGTTAGCCAAGAGTCCCACGTTTGAGTTAATTCTTCAGTCTTGGTTAAAGAGAAAGAGAGAGAGAGAGAAAGAAACCGTAGCATCCCTGAAATCTTGCTCCGCCTTCCATTAAAACCTTATTCTTGACCTTTCGCTTTCTCTACATTCTCTCTGTCTTCTCTCTTCTTACTCCAGAGAAACCCAGAAAAAACCCTAGTCTTTCATAGCTTCCGTCTTCCTTCCTGATCTTTAACAGGAATGGCTACCCATAAAGCTCATACACCACCCCCAAACCCCAACAGCCTATCCGTACAGATTCGAAAGATCTTGGTCGACGAACATATTGCCATCACCAATGACGTTTTGGTGATTACGAACGCCGACCGAGTTGGGTTAGGGCCTACGTTCCAATTAGGGTTCCCTTCTCAACTTTCCTCAATGTATCCTCTGGTAGAAGAAGCCCTCCCCTTCGAATCTCCCAGCCTTGACTGGAGTCACTTTACTACGGATATACCCAATAGACTTTGGCACAGACCTGACGCCAAGTACATTGAGTGGCTCGATCGAGTGATGGAAGCTAAGGGAGATCTATGGAGGCAGATTGGAATCAGGGATGCTATTCTGCTTAGTCGGTCTCTGATTGACATGGACAAAAATCTCTTCCTTGCCGCATCACAGTTCTGGTCAGTCACCATGAACTCGTTCCATTTCAAGGTTGGTCTCATGAGCCATACACTCCAAGATCTTGCCTTTCTGACGGGCCTCCGTCCCCATGGGATTGAGGCCAACTATTTTCTATCTCAAAAAACCCCTTATTTTGAGTACAAAGAGCCCCAGTCTTTCTCTCCTTTCATAAATCATTATGCCCGAAAAGGTTCAGTTGAAGATATCGAGCATGTGGCTTTCCTCCTGTACTGGCTAAATAAGTTTATTTTTTGTGTTTCTGCAAATAGAGTAACCAAGGATTTTATTGATTTGGCATGTGCCCTAGCTTCTGGGCAGAAGCTGGCACTAGGCCCCTTGGTCTTGGCACATCTTTACCGAGGTATGAAAGAGTTAATCAGTAATAAGTTTGTTTTCACCCCTGGTCCACTGTGGCTCATCACCCTAAGGCTATGGTCCTACTTCCCCAAACTTACTCCACCCATGAACAAGAAATCAGAGAATACTTGCCATGGACTTCATTACATTGACACCCGTGGCCCTTGATTTGCATTTGGCGTCTATTTCAAGTTTTTCTACCACGAGCTTGTGAGTATGGGAAAGAATTGGATGCCTTTTGCGAGAGATACCGTACCTTGGTGGTTGAAACGAGGTGCCTCAGACCCAGGAGATGATTATGACGACCATATGGAGGTCTGGACTGGCTTCTTGATCTCCAGGGACCTCATGTACGGGATGGCTTTTACCCCCACAAACTATAAGTGTGGGGTAGAATATTACAATGCAGCCCAATTCGCCAGGCAATTCGGCTTGTGCCAGCTTACTCCTGTGCCCCTATACCAGTCCTTGAATGAGGACTTCACTGACAGGCCTGTGATCCAGCCAAGAGATTTGGAAAGAGTCAGGAACGTCCTCCCTGAAGCTAGGAAGACCTTTGTCCTTCACCCTTACGTGGAACGTACTGACAAAGGAGCGAAATTTGACAGTTGGTGGGGAGGTTATATCAAGATACACTTTTCTGCTCCATATCTGGATATTCTTACCAATGTTCTGCCCCACCCAACTAGAGCACCTGAACCTGGTATAACCCTTCCTTTGCAACAAGTCCGTCCTTCCCTGGCCTCCAGCGTCAAAAGAAAAGGTAGTATTAAGAGGCCTACTTATGCTTTGATTTCTCTAACCCTCCTAAGATCTGGACTGATTTCTCCTCTTGTTGGCAGGTTCAGAAGATGAACCGAAGGAAGTCTCTGCAAATCCTCCTGCTCAAAGGCCCAAAAGGGTGAAGACCACAGCCAAGAGGCAATGGCCAAAGGTATAAACTCTTTTAGTCCTCTGCTCGGTTCTTTAGGATAAGGTAATTATGCCTGCATCTCTTTTGTAGGTCTCTAAGACAGTAGTTGCTAGAAGAACAAGAAGTAGTGCTAAGACAAGTTCTCCCGAAATCGATCCTTCGAGCAAGGTCTAAGCTCTCCTCACCTCTTCCTCCTATACTCTATTTGAATGTTCTACTGACTTTCCTTCTTACAGGCCACCTCCAAAGGTGAAGAAGGGCAGGCAGAATCGGCCCCCTCGAAGAAAAGAAATTGAGAAAGAAAATTTCAACGCCACCCGATTCTGAGAACACCGTGTCTGCCACTGAGCATAATCCAATTGTAAGGATGTACTGTGACATGAAATTCCTATCGTTTATTGCCCCGTATTACCACCAACTCCCTCTTGTTTTCAATCCCTAGGAACTTGATGACTATTTTGAAGAGGAAATAGAGGCGGAAGAGAAGAAACTTGACCTGTCTGATCAAGAACCTGAGCATGAGGCATCCTTAAGGACTCCAGAGAAGCCTAGATCTCCAATTGCCCAGTCTGCTCCATCAGCCAATCCTTCTGTTGAGCCCGAGCTTGTCAACGTGGTAGAGGAGGATGAAGACGAAGACTTGGATTCTCTGTTCAAATCTACCCAGGATCTGTTGAAGGCAGCTACCTCTGGCACCTCAGGCAGTGGACTTGGCTCAACCTCACAATCGCAGTTCTCCTCAGAGGAAGTTTCTGAGGCCAAAACAGTCTTCAGAATGGCCTTACTTCAGAACTTTAAAGCGGTAGCCCATCCTACTAGGGCTTTAAATATCAAGAAGGTCATGGACGTACCAGTAAAGTCTCAAGCCTTGGGGGTAGAAGAAACAGTACTCCAACATTTCCAAAAGGAATTCCCCGATATGGTCAAATCTCATGACTCCTCCTCCCATGAGCTCAGCAAGGTGCATGCCAAGATGGCAGAACTAGAGGCGGTTGACGTGGAGCTTGCCAAGTTCAGTGCTGAATGGATTCAGTTGAAGGAAGACATGCGATTCAATGAAGCAAGCATTGTCGCTACCTCCAATGAAATTGCAGATTTAAAAGCCAAATTAGCACAAGCCGAAGGCCGCTTGGTTGACCTCCGAAAGGAAGCCACAACTCTGTCCAAACAACATGACGATCTGAAAGCTGGATCACGGAGCCAAAAGATGAAACTAAACCTCCTGGTTGAGGAGATGCCAAATCTTCGAGGTCAGAGGGAAATGCTTGAAGCCCAGCTTGCCAGCCTCGATACCTCCTGGGAGGGCCTCAAAAACAATCTTAAAGGCCGTCTGTAGGTCTTGACTTCTGAGATCTCACCTCTTTCTTTTGATTCAGACTTGTTATAACTTTGATTTTGTTCTCTCTCTATGCCTGGCCTGGAACTTTCCTTTAAATGGCCAAGGCACGGGTTTGGTTTACTGACAGGTGGCCTAAGCTTGAGGCCTTTATGAATTTTGCATGACAGGTATTATGGCCTCTTCTTAGGCCTTGCTATCAGATTTTTCTATGGTTTGTTAGATTGGATTTCACCAAAGTCTCTCATTTCCCACATAGTAGGATAATGATGCTTTAAGTACTTTCCATTTGTTAAATGCTTAAACAAACCGCCATTTAAGTCCATAAGAAGATAAACATTACCTCTAAGGACTTGAGCGATCTGGTAAGGTCCTTCCCAGGTTGGACACCACTTGCCATATCTTGGATTCTTTTCCCCCAAAGGAAACACTACCTTCGAAACTAAGTCCCCTTCAGTAAAGCTCTTCTTTCTTATGCGTTTGTCATAAGATCTAGCCACTCTTCTTTTCTGGACCAACATGTGGTCAAGGGCTGCGAGTCTAACTTCGTCCAAATCCTCAAGTTCCATCAACATGGCCTGAGTATAATCTGCAGGAGTGAGGCCATGTTGATATGCTATCCTTGCTGACTTTACTGCCACCTCCATCGGTAGGACTGGATCATGCCCATATACCAACATATAAGGAGTTATATTGGTGGCTTCTTCCTTCGAGGTCCTGTAGGCCTACAAGGCCTCAGAAAGTAATTCGTGCCAGGCCCTTGGATTATCATCCACCATTTTCTCTATAATATTGACCAAAGTCCTATTAGTGGACTCTGCCTGACCATTTCCTTGTGCATAATAAGGAGTGGAATTGGAAACAATGATGTTTTGCTGTGCAGCAAAGTTAACCACTTGTTCCCCCATGAATATCGTACCCCTATCTGCAACCAGGTGCTCAGGCAATCCAAACCTATGGATGATTCTCTCTTCGATTACTTTGATTACCTCTTATTGATCCACAGATTTTAATGGCATAGCTTCTGCCCATTTGGTGAAGTAATCCGTGGCTACCAAGATGTAAGTATGATTTCTAGACGAAGGAGGATAAATTTTTCCAATCATGTCTAGGGCCCAGCCGCTAAATGGCCAAGGTTTGACCACAGCATGGTAATTAGCTGCAGGGACACGTTGAATTGGGCCATGGGCTTGACAGGGCTGACATCCTTTGGAAAAGCGAATACAATCCTCCAAAATAGTTGGCCAATAGTATCCATACCTTCTGATTAGCCATCTCATCTTTATCCCTGATTGATGAGCTCCACAGATTCCTTCATGGACTTCACTCATGACCCTCATGGCCTCAGGATGTCTTAAGCACCTCAAAAGTAAGTCATCCTCAGGGCTCTTCCTGTATAATTCATCTCCTATGAGAATATAACTCATGGCTCTCCTCCTCACCTTCCTAGAGGCCCTATGATGAGGCCTCTTTAGGAAAGAGATGATAGATGTACGCCAATCGTTCTAGGGGTTCATCGTCTGATTCTTCACCTGTGAAGTCAGAAGTAAACACTTCCAGCACTAGACCCCTTCTCCTAACAGAAGGTAACAATCTCTTTCGGACTGTGATGATCTTGTGGATTGTCTCTGGCGTTAACTTTAGACCTGTCGAGGCCTGAGCCAAGCTGTTGGCTTCAGTGGTCATGCTCCTTGAAACGTGCTTGACAGTTACATTATCAAAATCTTGAATTAATTGCATTGCTGCCATATAATAAGGAGCCAAGTCCTCACTATAGCATTTGAATGTTCCTGCCAAGTGATTGATTACAAGATTTGAATCCCCAATAACCTTTACATTTTTGGCCTGCAAATCCCTAAGGATCTCAAGGCCTATAACGACTGCTTCATATTCAGCTTGATTATTTGTACATGGGAAATCAAACTGAAATGATAATTCAGTCCTCAGGCCTTGGGGAGAGATAATGATCACTCCGCAGCCTGAGACCTCCTGAGTTCTTGATCCGTCGAAGAGCAGTATCCAAGGAGTGAGTGAGATTTCAAGAGCGTTCAGTCCTACCTCCGACTCTTCGCCGATATCCACGCATGGATGATCAGCGAGGAAGTCTGCTAAGGCCTGGCCCTTCACAGGTTTTTGAGGAACGTATTGAAAACTAAATTCCATTAGAACTAAAGACCATTTGCCAATTCGGCCTCTCATGATTGGCCGAGAAAGCAAGTACTTAACTAAGTCTGTTTTACTCATAATGTAAACCAAAACGGGAAGCATGCAGTGCCTCAATTTTATTGCTAAAAAGTACAAGGCAAGACAAATCTTTTCAATAGGAGTGTATCTCCTTTCACAAGGAGTCAACAACCTACTTAAATAATAAACGGCTTGTTCCTTTCCTTGAGTGTTATCTTGAGCTAAAAGGCCTCCAATAGAGCCTTCAGCTGCTGAAATGTAGAGCTTCAACGGCCTGTTCTTGATAGGAGGCATAAGGACTGGCGCCGTTGCTAAATAGCCTTTGATCTCACCAAAGGCCTTCCGATGGTTTGCCTCCCAAACGAAAGTGTCATGGTCCTTCAACTTCAAGAGTGGAGAAAAGACCTGAACCCTTCCAGCTAGGTTTGAGATAAACCTCCTCAAGAAGTTGAATGAACCCAAGAGCTTTTGCAACTCCTTCTTGGTGGTATGTCACGCCCTCGATTTTCAACTAAATATTAATATATTTTCTATAAACAAAAGTCTTTCTGTCAACTATATTTACCCTTAAATGTCATGTGAATCCAAAAAGCAAATCAAGTCGCTTCTTCTTCTCTCTAAATTTTTTTTTTTTACATAAAGTCTTCCCAAACTTCTTCCATTAAAAGAGATTCACAATAATCAAGGAGATGAGTTTATACAGAGCTTTGCATATAATCTAATCAAATGGTACAACCCTCAATTGCGAGTAAAGTGCATGACGTGAATTAAACTTGATGCTAAACCACTTCC
The DNA here is from genome assembly GCA_019656295.1 of Rhododendron mucronatum var. ripense. Lineage (NCBI taxonomy): Eukaryota > Viridiplantae > Streptophyta > Magnoliopsida > Ericales > Ericaceae > Rhododendron > Rhododendron mucronatum. The sequence continues at coordinate 110,765 of BPLT01000288.1, forward strand.
TCAAGATTCCAATGAAGCTCTCAAGAGACGTCTCAATGTGCACTCCATGCAATCCAAGCTATGTGTCATGACGAGTACCTGAAAGGATAGGGTGAGCTACACTAGCTCGTAGAGATATCCATATCTAAATTATATGCAGAAGTGAAAACAGATCCCAAGGAAAAACATTTTCCAAAAGCATATTTGTTTTGTCAAAATATGGAACTCAAAATACCATACCCACGCAGGAAAATATTTAACTCCATTTCCCAAACACTGACACTTTCACCCACACATACCAATATTCTTAAAAATCTCAGTTTACCATTACGGCGTTACCCAAATCAATCCTTGCTCTTTCATTTCCATTTCAAAGACCCAAAGATTAATCTAAGTTCTTTAATGAAAACCCTTATTTTTCTTGTCTCACATAACTAGCCAACCTCTCACCAAAATATACACACTACGCATGTAGAGTCAGAATATGAAATAACAATGACACATCGAACAATACCACACCTCGACAATAAGGAGACTCACCCATAAACCCCAAATCAAATTCCAAATCCCAAGTTAACTTCAAGCCAAAAACCCTTCACCTTAAGATTTCCTTTACAAGTCTAACGTGCAAATAACCTATATGTTAACTCTCACAATGCATCACACCACAACGTACCAAATATACACTCACACAGAATAAGTTGCCCACCGCATATCAGAAGAACAAGCCACAATGATTTGGAGGTCTAAAAGAAGGAATATAAAACACGTATTGACATACTAGATGATCCAAGGTGGCAACTCAAGTTCAAGTTCTGTGTTTCTCATACGCATATTCCACTTTGTCTCAAATTCACATCATCGATTTTCAAAAAACCAATTTCCCTTTCTTTCTTTTTTCTTTTTGAAAACATCAATAACCCAGCCATTAGAAACATACCACCAACGCAAAACCATAATTTGCCTTCAGATTGGAATTTGGAAAATGCCATACAAATTAAAACTTAACATCTTGATGCAGAAGGATTCATAGCATAACGTAACAAATAAACGACAGATTCCCAATCTCTTATGTTATGTGATTAATCTCATTCATTCACTTTCTGTGCGTCAAATCTTATAAGCATGTTTCTGGGCATGGGGACCCCGTTCACCCACAAGTCACCAAAACTACCGCATCATTCACATTATTAGTTCAACACAACCAGCATCGCCCTTAGAGTCACCGCGGCTTTTCCCGGGTCTTTTCCCTAAGTCGATCCGGAAAAGAGTCACCATGGCTTTACCCAGGTCTATTCTCAAATCCGCCGAGCCCTAGGTCACCACGGCTTTACCCGGGTCTATTCCCGCATTCATAGGGCACTTGGGTCACCACGGCTTGACCCGGGTCTATTCCCATAATCAATATACATTGATGATGTAAACTTGCCAATACGACTTCATAACAGGGTCTAATATACTAAAACCATTAAGAGGGCAACACCCACATACCAAAACACGCATACTAAACCAACCCATGGATACAATAAATAGAGGAAAAACTATTTATTTTTCTCTAAGTATCAAACAACATCAATGTCAATACACCAACAATGAATATCCCTTTAATCCAACACCTAGTCATCTAGATCAATCCATCGTATCCCCACATGTCAAATTGGCAAAGTTAATCATTTACATTAGCCTGTATCCAATTAAACATGAATTCAAGGACGAAACTTAAACCATTGAAAAGTATACTTCTTTTTCTTTGATCCATAGGTCATACATCAAACACGAAATTCGGGTAGCCTTATTACGGCCATGCAATTATAGCTCAACGTAACAATGAAACTAGTGCAAAGGCAGAATTTGGGTCAACTTTGGATGCAGATCTGTTATTGCTCGGACCTACCCATGATGCATGTGATGTATCGTTGGAAAGCTCTATGTGTCTAGTTTCTAACAGAACAAACGGTGTGTCGTTTCGAGTCCCGAGCTAGGAGTTATGTCCATTTTACCAAAGTCCGCCGGTGCTGTCAGATTCTATGCGGGAATAAGTAAAATTGATTGAAAAATCATAACTCTTTCATCTTAAACCCAAAAATACTAAAACCAATGCCAAAAGTTGCACCACTATAAGCCCTACACTAAGTAAAAATTTCAGGTTCAAAAATGAGAGGAGGTTAACCCAACAATCAAAAGAAAAATCGATTCGCAACCATTTTCGCACCAGTCAACCAACCTTGCTTTAGAAATTCACCAAAAATTGTATACTTAACCAAATTACTTGATTCCAACGCCAATCTCTTCTTAACTTAAATATGCAGCTCCTGTAAAAGACCCAAAGCCACCCAAAATGTTCATCATGCCCAGAAAGTTAAAAGAAGACAGCCACACACAGATTCGCGCATCCAGAAAACAGCCAGTATTCAAAAATTCATAACTAATTGTGTGATTATCGGTTTTTCATGATCTTGGTACCGAAATCTTTGTATCTAAACGTACTTCAACTTTTATGAAGACACCAAAAATTGATTCCTAGCAGAAGAGCTCCCAAAAGACAGAATACCAAAACCCACGAAATTTTCAGCATACTCAAGATTTATTCAAGACTCAAAATAGATGATCAAACTTGATTCTTGTGCATCCAACTAACACTTAAACATGTAAAGAAGGTAGGAGATCCCTACCTCGAAGGTTAGAAGCATGCCCAAACATGGAGGAAACTTCAAAGCGCTCCGATCATGAATTTTCTTGGATGGATAGGAAGCTCTCATCGCGTAGAACGACTTTTGTACTTGGGATTTTTCAAAATTCTCACTCGTAGTAGATGAAATCAAAGAGAGAAGGTGAGAGAGGTAAGAGCCGAGAGAGAGAGCCGGCCGGGAAAGAAAAAAGAAAAGGGAAAGTGATTTCCTAACCCAATTTTTTGACTTATATAGCACAAATAACACTTACACCCCTTCACTCCTATTGTGTTACGTCAACTCCCACAACTTACAAGTCATCTCACATTGACCCAACTCATATCTACCTCATATTTCACATTTCATAGTATAATCTCGCATTAAAATTATTAAAATAAATACGGGTCTCTACATGGTAGGAGGCTTTGCTTCCATGATTGCTTTGACCTTGTTCTTGTCAACCTCAATCCCTCTATTGTGGACCAGAAATCCAAGGAATTTGCCTGCGGAGACTCCGAAGGCACACTTCAAGGGGTTTATTTTCAAATCAAACTGTTGCATTCTCAAGAATGACCTCCTCAAGTGTTCCAAATGTTCATCGTAGGATTGAGACTTGACCACGATATCATCAATGTAGATCTCCATGAAATGGCCAATGAAATCATGAAATATGGCATTCATTGCTCGCTGGAATGAAGCACCTGCATTTTTTAGGCCGAAGGGCATTACGACCCACTCAAAGGTTCCTAGGGCTCCAGGACACCTAAAAGCAGTCTTAGCCGTATCAGCCTCGTCGATAAAGATCTGATTGTAGCCAGAATGCCCATCCATGAATGACAAAACCTTGTGACCAGAAGCTCCATCCACCAATTGATCCACAACTGGCATTGGATACTCGTCCTTTGGGGATGCCAAGTTCAAGTTTATGAAGTCTACACACACTCTGACCTTGGTGTTCTTCTAAAGGACTGGCACAATATTAGAGAGCCAAGTAACATACCTGGCTGTGCGTATAAACCCAGCATTGAAAAGTTCAATCTCATCTTTGACTTACAAATAGACTTCATTGGACATCCTCCTAGGCGGTTGTTTGAAAGGTCCGAACTCTGGTTGAATAGGCAGCTTGTGCTCCGCTAGGTCTCTGGACAATCCTGCCAGCTCTTCGTAAGTCCAAGCAAAACAAGACTTGAATTCCCTTAAGAGCTGGATGAACTTTTCCTTCATGTCCTCTGGCAGAAGTTGACTAATATATACAGGTTTGGGATTCTCTGAATCTTCCAAATTAACTTCTTCCAAAGGATCTTGCACATCGGCCTTTAGATCATCCAATTTGGCTGGGGTTGCTTCAAGGTTTTCCAGATGGATTTCATCTAGATCTTCAACAAGGTTTTCATCCTCGTTGATTACTTCGGCCGTACAGGCCGAAAAATCTTCTTCTGACTCTTGACTTCCCATCAGCCTTTTCTCTAGTAAATAGGCTTCAAACTTTGACAATGTGGTCCGAAGGGCTACATGCTTCTCTGCTTCTGAAGGTCTTACTGACATTGAGAATGGCGTTTGGATGAAGCTATAATCGGCCTGCTTGACTCCGTGATCATTAGACCGATTAATTCTTGAAAAAGTGCCTTCACTTCTTCAGATGACTTGTTATTATGAATGTGGGCTATTTTGTGGCGGCCATACTTGTCAAGGCCTGCCACCTTCATTGGACCAACCCCTTCATCATATAGATGGGCCTCAGCATGGTTTGTGGAGGTTTGGAAAGGTCTACAGTCAGCCCATATCACCTCCACGTCATCTTGATTTCAAAAAATAAGATATTGATGGAGGGTTGAGGGGACCGCTAGACAGGAGTGAATCCAATCTCTTCCTAGTAGAACATTGAAGGAAGAGTGTGAATTAACAACAAAGAAAGGTGTTGTTAAACTCTTGGATCCTATCGTTAGGTTCATGATCAAAATACCTTGGCATGCTGTCTCCTTCCCAGTGAAATCAGTCAAGGTGGCGTTGCATGATACTAGGTCTTGATCAGTCTTCCCGAGCCTTTGCATCATGGCCTTAGGAATGAGATTGGCTGCTGACCCGTTGTCAACCAAGATGCGGTTAACTGGCATCCCATCAAGTCAACTAGCAATGTACAAAGGCTTAATGTGTTTGTTCATCGTGGGGCTTGGCCTTTCAAAGATCACGCTGGCAGCACGATCTTCAGTCTTCTCTTCGGTTTCGTCCTTCAACACAATCACCGAAGGCCCATTTAATCCTACCGAGAAGGACTCGTTGAGAATCTCTGCTGTCTGCCCCATCTCTACAACATCTCCCTCCATGGCTATTGGAGTGTTGTCTTTGGCTTCCAAATCTGCCGGTAAGAATACAACCATGTTGCATTGCATATTAGAACCCTGTCTAGGCACAAACACCTTAGCCTGTGGATTCAACTTCGACTTGCCCCCCGAGTCTGGCCTCCTTGGTTCCAGGGCTGTCTTCTGGAGCAAAGTGACTTGCCTCGGTGATGGCTGAATCCTAGCTACTTCAAGAGTTCTTTCCAAGAGAGGTTGCTTCTTGGACATAACGGCTTGCTTTGCAGGTAGTTGGGTAACAGCCTCTTTGTATGTTTTCCCAGCAGGGAGCTGCTTCTTTGGTAAAGTCCTTGGAGGAGGCTTGATGATAGCCTCTTCCACAGTCCTTTCCAAAGGTTTGTATACTCTTTTAGCCTTAGGTTTTTCAACCATAGGCTCTTCTACTAGGACTTCCACCTTCATTTCTTCCTTAGGAACATCCTCAATCATTGGATCGTCCAGTAGGTCTGTCTGTTCTTCAGCCCTTCTAGCTGCTTGCCTGAATCGTTGGCGGCGCCTCTTTTGAGATCTGGACAAAGGTGGAGGTTCGGATGGAAACCTAGGATGTTCAACCCTGTGCCACTCATCTGGAGGAGTGACTGGAGGTCTCACAGCCCTTGGTTTGTCCCTGGAGGGAGCAGATATCCTCAAGTTGACGAGCTTATCTTCAATTTCAACCAACCCTGGTTGAATTCGGTTGAACACAGATTCGCATACAACCCTTCTCCCTTTAGACCTGTGAAGCTCCATAGGACTTGGTTCAGCCCTTCTCATGATAATGCTCTTTAGAACTGGCTTGTTAAGACTGGCATGGTGTCCACATTCCGCACACACCATAAAGCAGGTTGGTTTCACGGGTTTCTTCACTCTTGGAGGCCTGGACCACCATGAGTTCTGCTTTTCAAACCTTCTCACTCGTTCAGTCCTGAAATCTCCTTCATCATAATAGGAATCCCAGTACCTACCTAGGCTAGACTTGTACACTGCTCTGGAAGGGGCTCCCAAACTTATCTTCTGCCTAGGAACGGTCTTAGGCATGTCCCTCATGTTGACAGAGACCATATTTGTATTCAGCCCCGAAGGAAAAGGATTGCCATCCACCCCCATGGGCTGCTTGTCTTTCTTGGGAAATTTGAACTCCCTCCGCTCCATCGTGTCCTCGATATCATTCCTAAATACTGTACAGTTATTAGTAGTATGACTCCAAGAATTGTGATACTTACAATACTCTTTGCCCTTCAGTTCTTTCGGGGTTGGAATCTTGTGACCAAAGGGCAGTTTGAGCAGCTTGTCGGCCAGAAGTTGATCGAAGATAGCTTCAGCCCTCCCCACGTCAAAAGTATAGGTTTGAGTTGACTTATTAAAAGCGCTCTGGACTGGCTGCTTCGTGGGCTCCATCTTGACAAAGGCCTTGCAAACATATGACTTTTTGTTGATGATTTCAGCTACTGCCACGTCTGGGTCTGCCTCTGCCTCCACTGCAGCAACCTCGTAATTAGGGTCATGGTAATACGTCCCCTTAGATGCTGTCTTCCTGTCCTGCTCTTCCGCCAAGAACTTTTCATAATGAGAAGCCTTAGAGGATAATTCAAACAAATCTCTGAATTCTGTCCCATAGAACTTCTTCTTCATTTCGAAGCCCAAGCCGTTTAGTGCCATACGCACGTATTCGGCCTTTGGAAGGGCTATCTTGCATTTGAATCGAGCAGTCTTGAATTGTAAGAGATAGGCTTCCGCAGACTCTAGATAGGTTTGACGATAGCAAGAAAGGTCTGCCAATGTCACTTTTGGTTCTACCCTGTAGAACTACTGGTGGAACATCTCTTCCAACTTTGTCCAGGTCTGCACCGAGTTAGGTGGCAAGTTGATGTACCAAGTGAAGGCTGTCCCAGTAAAAGAATTGGGAAAAAGCCTCAACTTCAGTGCATCAATGGTTCCAGCCTCTCCACATTGAACTTGAAACCTGGCAATGTGTTCCACTGTTGACTGCATGCTCTCACCATTGAAGGTCTGGAATTCTGGGACTCTATAACCCTTTGGGAAGGGTGTATTGTCCACCTCCTTGGTATGAGGCTTCCTATACATTGGCCTTCCCAAAGGTCTGAAACCATGTCCTAACTGCTCCTGGAGCAAGTTCAAGAATTGATCTCTTCCCATGACTAGATCTGGCTCACGAGGCGGCTGCGGGTGCGCCTTTTGAGCTGGCTGGTTCTGGGCTGGACTTGCCCCCCGAGAATCAGAGCTTTGAGGAGTATGAGCAACTCCTTTGTCCTTTCCAGAGCCCTGGCCTCCTTGCAAAGGCCTTCTGTCTGTCTTCTCAGACTTGTCAGGCTTGTTCTGATCCTCAACCAAAATAAACCTTTGATCATTATTTGGAGACGTCGAAGCTCCTCCAGTCACGACTCCCTTCTCCCTTTGTCCCCCGAGTGTAGGGCTGTTAGATGAAGTACCGTGATAAAATGTTTGAGGAGGGGGAAGTACCCCCAATAAGCCAGCTTGGTCTTGACCGTTGCCAAAGACACCAAACTGTGGAAAGCCCTGCTGCTGAGGAGCGAGCGGTAGCCTCTCTGTAAGCGTAGCAACCATTTTATTGACTGCTATGGTCAGAGGTTCGAAGGATTGAGTGAATGATTGCGAGATTCACTGCGTAACGTTGTGGGAGATCTCACGTCTTGCCATAAACATATAATTTTTGATGCTGTCGGTAGCGTCGCTAAGATCTTGGACACTGATCTGAGGACCAGCTTCCTCGAGTAATAGCACGTCGACTGCCACTCCCTCAGGACTTTGTGGTGGATCCAGGATGGGTGGATCCGGTTGTTGCTGTTGTTACAGCTTCTTAACCATGATAAAACCCTTAGACGATTAGGGTCCCACCGGGCGTGCCAAAAAGATGTTCTGCTCCAAAATGGCTCAAGGACTGAGCGGGCGTGCCAAGACTTGTCGCGTCTAACGTAAAGGGCTGAGCGTCCCTTTTCTGACTTTTTAACCGTGAGGGCGATAGTGCTGCAAACCTAAGGGCTAGATTGCAGTGTTGGTTCGTGGTTTTGCCTCTACGAGCGAGGACTTAATAATTTTCTAACCGTGTAGGAAAAGAAGTAGCAACGTAGAATAACTTTGATATATCGTAATAACAAAGTTAGGGTATAAGAGAGATATGAATAATTTTATTACATCGTAGTAATAAAATTGGGATACAAGAGAGATAGAAAACTCGAATTACTTGGTGAAGTAATTGAGTAAGTGAGAGAGAAGTGAGACAATTGCTTCGCTGGAAAGACTTTGGTTTTTTAAGCGTTGAGCTTGATTGGTGTGTGGACCTTTTTTTCTTCTTGTCTTTTAGCATTTATAGGCCACGGCATTGCATGCAAAACGGATGTGTTGGCCTTCTCTTGTGATGACACATGTCCCATGTCTTCTAAACTTCCCACCAGAGTAGCGGTCAAGGGAAATAATCTGAATAATTCCCACGTTTTTTGCTATAGTTGTGGGCAGTTATTAAACATAGTGGGCTTCCTCATTACTTGTGCCTGTGGAGTTGAAAGAACATGGGCCAACATTTTTTTGTAGGCTGCCATGTGTCTCAACAATTCCCATGAGGTTAGGCAATTCCTCCACGTTTCTCGGTCGTGGGTAATTAACAGGTATAATGGGCCACGTTGTCCTCCTTTTTCCATGGGTATAAGAGAAGTAAGGGCCATTTGATGTCAGAATGGCCAAAATACATGCTAATTTTGTGGGCCCACTTTCCATTTGCTTGGGTTTTTCTCAGAATAGCGTAGATAAGTATTTACAACCATGGGCTTTTATATTTTGCTTAGACAATTAAGTCCACAACACTTTTAGCCCGTGATCGGATGCAAACATTAATTGGGCCCAATCAACATTGTCTTGGCCCATTAATTTTTTAACCCAAGATATCTTTATTTCTTGGCCCAATTTAATTAAAAGGTAATTAAATGGCCTTCCAACGCTTGCCCAGGACTGGGTGCCAAAAACGGGTGTAAACACTGGTTCAATTGGATGGACAAATCAGTAGAAGTGTTCCTTTCTTGACTTGACCTTTGTTTTGATTGGTTAACAATCCATATAACTAGTGGCATCAAATGGGCAGGTTTGGGCCAAATTGAGTAAGCTGTAAATGGGTTGAGTCTCTAATGGGTCATTGACCCATGTAGAATCCATTAGTTATGAGGTCAATGACCCATACCCAACGTGACCCATTTATTTAAAATTAAACCTAAGCCGCCCATTAAACCGATTACTTATACATTAAAATTTGAAATGACTAAAATACCCATGTACACTGAAATGACCATATTACCCTTGTACGTCTAAATGACTAAAATATCCATTTACACTAATTACCATATTATCCCTACGGGCAGCAGAGAACCATTTTGCACCAATAATACTCAAAACAATGTATAATACCAGTATAATACTACCAGAGTTCTGCCCATGACTAGTGGGAAAAAAAAATTAAAAACCTTCTTTTGCTCTTTTTTGTATGTGCAATAAACTTTCCCAACAAAAATGAAAGATACCAACATAACAAATTCATACACATTGAGCTCATTTTTTACGAGATCACTCAAATTATTATTATAAAATTAATAATTGATTCGGATCAATTATGTGGGACCAAAAATGACCCTGACACAACAATTGGCAATGTAGGAAGGGAGGAGCTAGGGCGGCTGAACGTTGTGCCTAATTTGGCCCCAAAACAACGGGGTTTTGGGGCGTTGGAAGCTCCAGTAGCATCTTTGCTATAGCCCCCGATTCCGTTATTGTAACTCTTGGAATGTAATTCTTCTACCGGTTGGCATAAAAAAATTATCACTAATTAATTTGGTTAGTTAAGTCGGAAAAAAAAAAATTAACTGCCTTGTTGGCATGTTAATTGGGTTCAGACAATGAAATTGCTTTTTGGTGATCATGCATGTGATCGAGAATTAACAAGAATTATGAATGCGAGCAAAGCCACGAAACAATAATGGGGCGACTATTTGCAGCATCGTATTTTTTCTCGTAACTCGTTAAAAATTTTCAATTATACTCGAGAGTTAGATACCGAAATTGAGATACATTTTCAACATATAATTACCGAAATATAATATTTTTTTCAACAGCTATTTACCGAAAATGTATGTTTGGCTGTCATTTACCGAAGGTTGAACATATTTTCGATATGTAGTTACCGAAATATAATCTTATTTTCAACAGCTATTTACCGAAATGTTATGTATGATTTTCAACAACTACTTACCGAAATATAGTGGGCTAATGGAGAAAATACGGTGCTGCGAATAGTCACCCCCAACAATAATGATCAGAACCTTGAATTATTTAATAAACAATAATCAAACAAATCCACAAAACACAGATGAGAGAGAGAGAGAGAGAGAGAGAGAGAGAGAGACGAGACCAATTCACTTGGCGAGAGAGATCGACTATAGTGATAAGGGGTCTCTCTTGTTGGGTTAGGTTCATGATTTATTGCGCCCAGACCCTTTAACTGTCTGAATATACCATGCAACCGCATCCGGTAAAGAGGAAGGGAGTTGATCAGTCAAGCACTTTTGCAAAACAGCCCTCCAAACTGATTGGGAGAATGCACATTGGAAAAACAAATGTATATGTGACTCCTGGGCATTATTACAGAACACACAATCATCCTCCACACACATACCCCATCTCAATAATCTGTCCCTTGTGCTTAATTTCTGTTGCACAGCTAACCACAACACAAAAGACCATCGAGGAACATTTCTATTGTACCAAACAACTCTAGACCAAGGCTGAATAGGTAGCTTAAGCCTGATAGCCTCCCAAGCAGAAAATACAGTAAAACCAGCAGGATGAGGGAGCCACACAACTGAATCCAGCGTATCACAAATTGGTTTAAAATGAAGAGGGGTATGATCCATGATAAATTGAGTGACCTTATTCCTTTGTCTAGGCCACCTCCACTCCCCTTCATGGATAATCGAGGAAACCTTAGAATTCAAAGATCTACCAAGATTATAAACAACATTCTCACCAAATTTATGAAAAAGAGGACCAAGAGGATGCCAATTGTCAAGCCACAGAAAGGTACCTTGTCCATTACCAATCAAGTATTTTATCAGAGATTGACCCACACTTCTTAGGTTCAATAGCTTCCGCATAGTCCATGAAACCTCATTTGGGATGTCCATGGACCACAAACATTGGCCTTTGATAAAGTATGTATGAATCCACTTCACCCAAAGGGCATCTGCTTTATTGCAAAGGGCCCAGAGATGCCTAAGCATTGTTGCTTTATTCCATTCCTTAAGCCTTCTGAATCCCAACCCTCCTTCCTCCTTTGGACTACATACATGATCCCATCTAACCTTAGCAGCAGAATGTTTCATCTCAGATCCTGACCAAAGGAATGCCATCAATGGCGTCATTAATAAGTTGAACCAATTAAGATCCACTTAAGAGCACATCTCCAATCTTGACCCATTTTAAAACTCAAATTTAAAATGAAAAAATGATGGCTCAGGACATGTTTTAATAACTAATATCTGCCAAAGACATTTTCAGTATTAGCAAATATTCTCAACATGTCCTTGGCGGGTATTAATTATCAAAATACGTTCTTGGATGTCATTTTCCCATTTAAAATTTGGGCAAAACCCACAAAAAAATCCTCTACAATCTTTGACCCATACCCTTCCCCATTTTAGATTTTACCCATTTCTTTCCCCAAATTTGAGACAACCAAGGGCATGTTCGTTTTGAGACTTGAGGAAAGTTTTTGGGGTAATGAGTGGAGAGAGAGAGAGATAGAGAAATGAGAGTAATAAACGGAGAGAAAATTTATTGGGAACCATGCGCAGATAAAAAAGGTTGGGTCTAGAGACCCAAAACAAACATGGTCCAAGTCTCTCCCATTTTTTCCCCCCAATATTACAATGGCTCTTTTCTCTTTTCAATGGCTCATTCCATGTCATTCTGAGAGCATGGCGCTGTCGGCTTTTTCAAGTTTGGATACATGAAACACTCTCTCTCTCTCTCTCTCTCTCTCTCTCTCTCTCTCTCTCTCTCTCTCTCTCTCTCTCTCTCTCTCTCTCTCACAGATGGCCGTTGCCGCCAGAACGGGTTCCTACAAATGTAAAAGAAAAGAGGATATATGGATTAGAGTTCTGTAGGTGGTGGTAAGTGGTAGACTATTTGGGTGGTTGCAGGGACGGAGTCAGCATTTTACTCTAGTAGTGGCGAAATACGAAGGATTGGAGGAATGGTGCTTGGCAGTGGTGCCGAGCGGCCGATCTGGCCGTTCATCTCGGCACAGATGGCTCAGATCTAATCCGAGTACATAAACGGCCGGATTGGCCGCTCAACATCATTGCCAAGCACTCTCAATTGGCAGTATCCCCGGCTCTGCAAAATTTATACTAAAAAAATAAGAAGATGCATTGCAATATGACTGCATCTGCAGATCTAATACCGACTAAGAATCAGTATATAATGTAATAGAAAATGTATCAGTTCTCAGGGACAGTCAATAAAAACTAGAAAATTCAATAGAGTAAATTAACTAAACCCCCCTCAACTAATCTACATTTTCACTTAACCCCTTATACGACAAAATCTGACATTGTGCACCCTCTAACTATCCAGAGTTGACACTTAATACCCTTTTGTTAGGTCTCCGTAGGAAAAATGCACCGACGGCCGTCTCCAGCCACCGGACGGCCGATCCGAGCCGTCCAAAATTTTTTTAAAAAAAATCCGAGTGGGCTTGCGTGGGAATCAACGGCATCCGACATGCGTAGGTGCTTGATCCAAACACCCCAAGAATTTAAATTGGGTGTTTGGATCGAGCACCTACATAAGTCGGACGCCGTTGATTCTCGCGTTAGCCCACTCGGTTTTTTTTAAAAAAAATTTTGGACGGCTTGGATCGGCCGTCCAGTGGCCGGAGACGGCCGTCAGTGCATTTTTCCTACGGAGACCTAACAAAAGAGTGTTAAGTGTTATCTCTGGATAGTTAGAGGGTGCACAATGTCGGATTTTGTAGTATGAGGGGGTTAAGTGAAAATATGGATTAGTTGAGGGGGGTTTAGTGTAATTTACTCAATTCAATATTGTGAAGTGAAGGCGATGCCAAAATAATGGGGCCGGCTATTCGCAGCCACCTATTTTCTCTCATAGCCCACTATATTTCGGTAAGTGGTTGTTGAAAATCATAAATAACATTTCGGTAAATAGCTGTTAAAAATAAGATTATATTTTGGTAACTACATGTCGAAAATATATTCAATTTTCGGTAGACAACTGCCAAACATGCATTTTCGATAAATAGTTGTTGAAAAAAATATCATATTTCGGTAATTGGATGCTGAAAATGTATCTCAATTTTGGTAACTAACTGTCGAGTCTAATTGAAAATTTTTAACGGGTTGTGGGAGAAAATACGTGGCTACGAATAGCGGCGCCCAAAATAATACGCATGGCAGCGACCTAAAAAGTAAGTCTAAGTGGCATGTTCAAATGCAAACTGATGGCGTATTGAATATTGCAGTTCAAAATGTCTTGATTCAAACTTCTCGTACATGGAACTTTCAAATTTGTGCTATGCACATTATGACCTGCAATTCTGAAGGATTTTGGTAATAAATTGAAGGAAAAACTTCACTTACACCCCTGTGCGGGGGAGTCCTACACCCCCTGTACGGATGGACTCCCGATCTTTATTTATCGACCACACATAAATTTGTGCACGCCTGTTAAACAAGTCCGTATCCCCATATGCGCTGTAAAGAATGATTTCAAACTATGTGTGGGCAATGCGAATTGCCCGATCTTTCTCTCCTCCGGGAAAGGGATTCCGTTCCCCACCCTTTGAGAAAGGAAAGATGCTGCCGGTTCGCGGGAGCGCTTTTGAAGCTGGACGTCAAGCGCTCGTGAAAATACAGAGTCGCCACTCGGGTTTGAAGGTCCGACACCCAAGGAACCGTATTTCGAAGCACTTGCCGTGCTGTTTGATTTGAAAAAGTTAAGGAACCAGTCCGTCATAACCATATCTGGGTTCGGGAGCCAGGTTACGAGAGGGGAAGGGTTTTATGGCACCCCTCTCGCCCAATCCGGAGATCGGTCTCTACTTAGGCATTTGCGAAAAGATGTTTGTTTGCGATTCTGTTTCATTAATCAATTCTTTAGCCAATTAGGGCGGGAAAACAGTTAATCGGGGATTTAAAACTGTAACACGTTTGCAGGATGTGATAGATAGCATGGATGAGCAGTTAGTATAGGATGAGAACAGACTGTTGTGGGAGTTTAAACAAACTGGAGGGCCCCTGTTGCGCAGGAAAAAACCAACATGCACTGAACAAGTCACTACATGTTGTTCACTCTTGCGCGCATAATTCCAAGACAAGCGCACGCCGGTGAACTCAAACCCACAACTCTTATTCTCAAACCCTCTGGGCTCTGGAAGGACCAGTGCACACCCAGGACAAACCACGCAGTTCATATAGCAGCATTATATACAGTTTAAAGACTGAAAAGCCCTACAAATTAATAAAACACCCCATAAACAGTGTGGGGACAAAATAATGGCCGAAGGCCGAGCTACCCGTGCAAGGCCAGTCACTGGTCGGAGCAGACTATCGCGCGATGGAGTCACACTGTCGCGCGAGGGTACGCCCTGGCGCGCGATGGTGCGCCCTGGTGCACTGTCGCGCGATGGACTGAGTCTGTCGCGCGATGGTGCGCCCTGGCGCAAGGCGCAACCAGACCAGTGCTTGGTCCATATTTTCTGGGTTCTGGGGGACAGGTCCAGAATTATCCCAGGGGTATTCCAAAACAGAAAACATGCAAATTGAACTACAACTAGCAATTTCTAACAAAGGAAAGCAGTAAACTGGTTTTTAACATGCTTGCAGTAATCTATACGTAAATAAAGCACAAAACAGCAAGACACCAATCCCCACGAGAACAGTCGCGCGATGATCGAAATTGTCGCGCGAGAGAGTGGCTCCATTGCGCGCTGGTTCTTGCCATGACGGTTTTTGAAACCTCGCCAGCTTTAGGACCAGGACTGGCATTGATTACCAGCCTTGGCCCTGCCAGCCTCCCTCAGAGATCAGAACAGAAACAGAACAAAGGTAAGCTATACCTTTGGCTTCGGGTTTGAAAGAGTATTTGAGCTTTTGATGTTTGAAGTTGATTGAGGTGGAAGAACAAAGTGATTGAGTTTGATTGGGGTGTGAAAATGGTTATGGGATGTCTTAACCCTTTGAACTTTTGTAACCCCTTGAAAGAGAAACAAATGGGGATACTTATAGGGAGAGGGAGGTGAATCTGGTTGGTGCCAGGAGAGGGGTTTGGCCAGTCCACAAGGCCTGCTGAGAGTTGCATTGGTGGCCAACTGCCCATCTCAAGAAAGATTGGTGGTAGGTTGGACCGTCGCGCGACGGAGTGAGTCTGTCGCGCGATGGTACGCCTTGGCGCACTGTCGTGCGATGGAGTGAAACCCTCGCGCGATGGTGCGCCCTGGCGCGGGATGGTTGCGCCTTGGCGCGGACCAGCAAGGTTTTTGGTTTTTGAAGTGGCTTAGGTTAGGTTAGGTTAGGTTCAAGGGTTTTACAAACACTCAAAACTCAAACACGCTATCATTCCCGGGGTGTTCTTAATCCATTTCATCATCGAGGAATCAAAAACCGTAAGTAAACTAATCTGGAAGCCCAGATTGGGGTGTCTACACTATGCATTACATTGGAAATTTTCAAAAATACTGCATAATTTTCACTCAAATGTCTGTAAGCACTGAAACTTAAAATGAGAGAGATAAGACAAAATGCAACCTACGGCGCTCGGGACTTTCTCTCTTTAGGCGATTTTGACGAGTACGTCTTCTCCCGTTCGAAGCTCTGAATCCTCACCTGCTTGGGTGGGTCTCTGTTTCGTCCCGTCTCTGGCCATCATGGCTGGGGATCTCGTGGCTGAATTTCCGGCTTTGCTTCAGTCCAACCCTCCTTGTATTCGGGTTTTGGGCTCGCCGACTTCTAGGGTTTCTCCGAGAGTCGATATTATCGAGATGCTTGAGAAGGCGTCAATTCCTGCGACGGAGAGCACCATTGGGGGTCCTGTTGCGAAGCAGATTAGGGATCTCACTCAGGAGGTGACTCAATTGAAATGGCTCTTGGCGGAGAAGGAGAAAATCCTGGGTACAAAGCAACCGGCCCCTACTTCACTAGGTACATCTCTTCCTGTTGCTTCTGTTATGACTTCTTGGAAGGACAAAGTTGTTAATTCCTCGGCTCCTCGTATGGATTTACAATATTTTGCTCCTACTGTTGTAAATGAGATGATTGTGGTTCAGCCTCCTGAGGAGGTTGTGTCTTTAGGTTTTGAGAAGTGGAAGGATTATGTGGTAGGATATTTCCTTGATAAGAAACTCTCGTTTAATGCTGTCAAGTCCATAGCTGAGAAGGTTTGGGCTAAGTTTGGGCTTGTCGATGTGCTTTCCAATGAAGATGGTTTCTTTTTCTTCCTATTTGATAAGGCTGGGGCATTTCGGGAAGTTCTTGAAGCTGGCCCTTGGCATTTTTGGGGGCGATTGTTGATTCTTAAGCAGTGGCATCCTCATATGAGTCTTGAGAAAGATTGGGTGAAGACCATTCCTATTTGGGCTCAGTTTTATAATGTTCCTTTGGATTTATGGACTGCCCAGGGTCTTAGTTATGTGGCTAGTGCAGTAGGTAAACCTCTTTATGCTGATTCCATGACTGAGCAGTGTAGTCGTCTTAACTATGCGAAGATTTGTGTTGAGGTTGGGGTGGATTCTGCCCTTCCTGATAGTTTTGACCTGGTCTTGACGAATGGTGACAAGTTTGCAATCAAGGTGTGGTATCCTTGGAAACCCTTGAAGTGTTCTCAATGTAAGGTTTTTGGTCACAAGAATTGCCATGAGATAAGTGGAGGAGCTCCCAAGGTTGACCCTAAGCAACAAATTTGGGTTGCCAAAAGGAGCCAGGATGTTTTGGAGCACGCTGTTATTCAGGAGGATCCTAATAAGCTGGTCTTGTCTGTTGTTACTGCTATTCCTGAGGAGGGGATGGTTTCTGTGCCTAAAACAGATGGTTTCCTCGTGGTGGAGAGTGGCCCTGTTGATATGCCTAGTGTTCCTGTGGTTGAATTGGTAAAAAGTAAGGCCAAAAGTCCTGTGGATCTTAAAACCAGAGGAGGGACTAGATCAGGCGCAAGCTCGTCTCAGAATATGTTTTCAATTCTGCAGAGTGCTGTGGATGGGACTGTAACTGATGGGGATCCTTCATCTTTGCTTCCCACTGAGGATGATTTTGTTGATGGAATGATTAAAGGATTGGATCCTATTGAGGTTTCGGCTCCCAAGAAGGGCAGAGGGAGAAACAAAAAACAGCCTTCTCAATGCTGAAGATAGGTACTTGGAATATTAGAGGATTAAATAATCCTCTAAAACAAAAAGAAGTTCGGTTTGTTATTTCTGCTAATAAATTTAGCCTTATGGGTGTGGTTGAAACTAAGGTTCATGCTGTCAATCTCCAAGCTACTATTAATCTTTGTTTTCCTAGGGATTGGAAAGCTGTCCATAACTTCAACTCTGGTCCTGTCGCCCGGATAATTTTAGGGTGGGATAGTTCTCTTTTTCAAGTTGCTGTTGTCTTTCAATCTGAGCAACTCATTGTTGTTGATGTGTTGGTTCTAGAAGATAAACGTAATTTTCTACTTTCAGTGGTGTATGGTCATAATGGCAGTAGGGAGAGAAGGCACCTTTGGGATGATATGAGGACAATTTTTACTAGTGTTGGCTTAAAACCTTGGTTACAATTGGGGGATTTGAATGAGGTCAGGACTTCAGCTGAAAGGTTGGTTGGGTTTGATTGTCATGCAGCAGCTGAGTTGAATCAATGCCTTGTTGATATATCTCAGGATGATATGCCGTCAAAGGGTTTTTGGTTCACATGGTCTAATAAGCGTGGGGGAGGTGGCTCTAATAAAAGTAAGCTTGATCGGGTCCTTGTAAATACTGAATGGCTGGATATGTTTCTCAATGCTGAGGCGTCTTTCTTAGCTCCTGGGGTCTCTGATCACTGTCTCATTTCTGTTACCATGGTTCCCCCTAATGGTAGGAGAAAGCCCTTTAAGTTCTTTAATTTCTGGCTACAACATCCAGAGTTTGGACAGATTCTTACTACTTCTTGGAATGAATCTCTGGGGGGGGCGACCCATGTTTGTGTTATCTGCCAAGTTGAGAAGACTGAAAGGGGTCTTGAAGCACCTTAATTTGACCTATTTTTCTAATATTGGGAAGAGAGTGGCAGCAGCTAGAGAAGAACTGACTGGTGTGCAAGAGCGTCTGTTTGCCTCTCCCTTGGATGATTTTCTTTGTAACCAGGAGAAGGAGTTGGTAAGTAAGTATATGGCTTTAAGGTCAGCTGAAGAGGCTTTCTTGAAACAAAGGTCTAGGGTCAAGTGGCTGGCTTTGGGAGATAATAACACTAAGTTTTTTCACCAAAAGTTATGTGTTCATAGAGCCAGGAATACTATCCTGAGCTTACAGTCTATTGGGGGGTCCTTACTTGATGATCCAGTTTCTATTAGGGCTGAGATTTTGAGCTACTATGAGGAGCTTCTTGGGACTTCCTTTGATGCAAGGGTTGATGCCAGAGATGTACTGCAACAAGCTATTCCTAGTACGCTCTCAGCAATTCAGGCAGATGCTTTAACTGCCCCTGTTTCTACCTCTGAGATTAAAAAGGCTCTTTGGGCAATTGATGGGAGTAAGGCCCCTGGGCCAGATGGATATAATTCCCTCTTTTTTCAAAAAAATTGGGATGTGGTTAGTCAGGAGTTTACTGATGTTGTGGAATCTTTCTTTGTGTATGGTTGCTTACTTCCGGACTGGAATGCCACTGCCATTTCTCTGGTTCCAAAGGTGAGTTCCCCCTCCACCATCCGAGACTATCGGCCTATATCTTGTTGTAATGTAGTTTATAAATGCATTACCAAGATTCTTGCTAATCGATTACAACCTATTTTGCCTTGCTTAATTAACCAATCTCAGTCAGCCTTTGTTAAAGGCAAATCTATTATTGACAATGTGCTTTTAATGCAAGAGTTGGTTAGGGGTTATCATCGTGATAATGGTGAGCCACGGTGTGCTATTAAAATTGATATTATGAAGGCCTATGATTCTGTAGACTGGATATTCTTGTTTGATACTATGCTTGCAATGGGTTTCCCTTGTAAGTTCATTTCTTGGGTCAGGAAGTGTGTTAGTACTGCCAAGTACTCAATTGTGATCAATGGCTCTTTGGAGGGTTATTTTCAAGGGCAGAGAGGTTTGAGGCAAGGTGACCCAATCTCTCCATACTTATTTCTTTTGGTTATGGAAGCTTTCACTGCCATTTTACAGTATAGAGTTGGTTTGGGACAGTTCAATTATCATCCCAAGTGCAGAAGTATTAATCTGACTCACCTAGTCTTTGCAGATGATCTCTTCATTTTGTGTGGTGCTTCTACTGACTCCTTTTCCCTCGTCCACCAGTTATTACATGAGTTTCACTTATTTTCTGGGCTCAAACCTAATATGCACAAGAGTTCTGTGTTTTTTTCTGGGGTTCCAAAGTGTGTCCAAGAGCATTTGTGTCATATCCTTCCTATTCCTGTGGCATCTCTTCCTGTTAAATACCTTGGGGTTCCCCTTATTTCTACCAGATTATGGGCTGCAGATTGTATTGTTCTTAAGGAGAAGATTTTGCGCAGAGTTCAGGGGTGGTCTAACAAGGATCTGTCATATGGGGGCAGGGCTCAGTTGATTCAATCAGTTTTGTTTAGTATTCAAGTTTACTGGAGCTCCATTTTTATCATTCCTGGAAAAGTGATTAAGGAAATCAAGCAAACCTTAATGGCTTTCTTATGGTCTGGCACTGAACTCAAATCTTCTTCTGCTAAGATTAAGTGGGACTTTGTGTGCAGCCCTAAGGAAGAAGGTGGTCTGGGATTTAGAAGGATAAAGGAATGGAACAAAGCTACCATGCTTAGGCATTTGTGGGCCCTTTGCAAAAAGGCTGACCTTCTTTGGGTAAAATGGGTCCACACCTACATTATTAAAGGACAATGTTTATGGTCTATGGATATCCCCAGTGATGCCTCATGGACTATTAGGAAGGTGCTTGGCCTTAGAAGCATTGGACAACCTTTAATCCAGTATAAGGTCATGGTACCTTTTTATGGCTTGACAATTGGCACCCTCTTGGCCCTCTTTTCAACAGATTTGGTGAAAGTGTTGTCTTCAATCTTGGCAGATCTTTGCATGCTAAAGTGTCCTCTATCATTTGTAATGGGAACTGGAGATGGCCAAGGCAGCGGAATAGGGTCACTCAAACTATCATATCTCAGACTCCCCCCTCTTTCAAGCCAGTTTGTGAAGAGGATGACTCAGTTGTTTGGCTTCCTCACCCAACTGGGTATTCTGTTCGCTCGGCTTGGGAAGCTATTACGAATAAACTTCCTATACAGCAGTGGCATAAGGTTGTTTGGTTCAACAGGAATGTTCCTCGTTGGGCCTTTATTTTATGGTTGGCTATCTAGAATAAACTGAGTACCAAAGACAGATTGCTCAAATGGGGCATGCCTGTGGCAGTGGACTGTGTTTTCTGTAATAATGGTGAGGAGTCTCACCATCATCTCTTCTTCCAATGCCCTGTGTCTTCTACAGTTTTGCATGCTGTTTGGTGTAGATCTTCTTCTGGTCCAGTGTCCCACTTATTACCTGATGTGATTTCTTGGTACCTTCAGCATGCCCAAGGTAGTAGCTTTCGTTGTGTGGTTTTCAAGACGGCTCTGGCTGCTACAGTGTACAATCTTTGGTTGGAGAGGAACAAACGAGTCTTTCAGCATAAAGCCCTTCCCCAAGACCAGTTGATCCTCCACACCATTAATTCTATAAGAGACTCACTCAGCTCTAAGAGGAGTGTGCAGCTTACGCAAGAAAATAGGAGGTTATGTGATAATTGGCAGCTTTCTGGGAGTGTGTTTGGCTTAGCTAGGTGTTAGGTTTATAGTTGCTTTGCCTCTTGCCTCTGTATAGATTTTGCTTTTCGGGTATAGTGCTACAGTGAGTTGTTTGCTTTCTGTTGTAAGCAATTGTATAGCAAGGGTATACCCCGTAGATTTTGTATATGTGGTTTTGTGCTTTTATTGAAAAGTAGTACTTATCCAAAAAAAAAAAGCACTGAAACTTCTCAAAACTCTAATTAAAGATATGAAGTTGTCAAGAAATCGTCAACTAATTATTGGGACAAACCCGATGTAAATATGAAAACCCTGGGAACACTCTTCAAATTACCAACCATAACAAACCGCACATTATAAATAGGAACAATGGAACTGGCTCTCTCATTGTGTATTAGCAAACCCGATAGCGTATAATGGGTCTCTCTCCCCCACAACATATTACCCCAAACATCCAATTTGCTTCTCTCACTAGAATAACTATGAACATTTTTGTTTAATCTTAAAAAGGGGATTAAAACATCATTTGAGCACCGGTATCTACAGTCTCCATTACATAATTCGTACTTACGGAATCATTCAATAATTGTGAGATTGGTGTGGATTTAATTATGCTGGGGTGTCATAAAACAAAGAGATGGAGGAAACAGGGGTGATGAGTGATGGTGAACAAGAGGTTATTTTCCACGTCATTGCCACATCAGTCAACCGCCAGAGGTTGATCCGTTTCGTTAACGAGTTAACAGAAAGGGCAATATTGAAGTTCCTCAGAAAATATAAGGACGAAATTGACACGTATTTATTTATAGGGACAAATTTGAAACTTAGAGCATTTTACAACGACCAAATATGTGCATAAACCTTTTTTTTTAGAATTTGGTTCACAAGTCTTTTTGCCTTTTCAATTCCCTCGTGAGGACTCGTCAAATATGAGAAACCAAAAAACTACTCCCTTCGTCCCATGCTGTTGGTCCTTAGTGGAAAGACGTACAATTTTTGGAGAAAAAGTAAAGTACTTCCTAACGAGATCAGCTTCTTAGAACCTGCGACGAAAAATATGAATGCGAAAATTCAATTTGCATTCATCTTTGTGCACATTATATGGGGGATGGACTGCCATTATTTATTTATCGAGACACATAAGTTTGTGCTCGCATATTAAACAAGTCCATCCACCATGCGCTATAAAGTATGATTTCAAACTATCCATTACAGTGAAATCATCAATTAATTATAGGGATGAACCGGATGTAAATATGAAATCCTGGAAATGATCTTCAAATTGCCAACCCAAAAAATCGCACATTGAAAATATGAAAAATCAAACTGGCGCTTTCTCTCTCTCTTAATTCTCACTGTCTTTTGATGCTTCTAGTGTTTTGTAGCCACTCGGCCTTGTGTTACACCATGGGTCTCGGTTTGCGATTTCTATTATCTCTTTACAGTTTATGTTTTATGTTTTATGTTTTATATTCTGTAATTTTGTTTCATGTAAATTCTGTTTAAATTGTAAATTCCAGAAATATGTAAATTGTGAAATTGTTTTCCGCATTATTTTTCCTACGAGTTGAACTCCAGAACAATGCTTTCTATTGTGGCTCAAAACCCGTCGTTTACGGCCACTTCTCAAAGTTTGACAACGTAAGATGAGGCAATGTTTTGACAACTGAAAAGGAAGAAGAGTATTAATGACGTGACGACTACGAGTTCTTCGGTCAATAATGCCAATGGCAATTAGCATGGCGAGGGATGACCGGCGTTCAACATGAGGAATGTTTGGCCTACCAATATTTATGAATGCATAAAACCTGTACAACGCAGCTATGGTACACAGCTATTCCACAATGCAATATTTTGTCATACAAGGAATTTTCTTACCCCTAGCCCCCAATGTTGAATTTTCAAAAGAAACCGAAAACTTGTAGTAATTAAAATATGTTGATTTTGCGTCGAAATTTTTCAGACGTATCCAAAACTTGTAAAAACCTGAGGGTACCGACCAAGTCAAAGTCGTGGATACTCTTTTACCAAAAGTTTATTCAATAGGTGAGCCACCCATAGAAAGAGATTTTTCCATGATACTATTAAATTTCTTGACTTGACCCCTGGACCGAGTTGGCTTAATCATTTTTCCAATCGAGATCAGCTTCTCTACATACCCCATCTCTCCATACCCCTTTAAATATTTAGTGCATCCAGAGCGGTCCAGTATCACGATCCTAACTGTTTATCTCGTAGAACATGCAATGAAAATATGTCTGCAATAATTCCGTCAAATTCACAGCAAATATATTTTGAACTTAGAAACAGAATATTTCAAAAAACAAAATGCAAATTATTCACGTATCTATCGATACCCGATCAATTCGTATTCTTCTTGATGGATTCTATGAGGTGAATGGTTCAAATAATAGTCGTGGGCCCGAAACAAAGAAACAAACAAAATAAAATTATGGAGGGGTGAGTCTATCCCCTTAGAAGCACTGTTTGCATCACTGTCTCTTTGCGGCCTCTATATATCTTGACTTTCATTCAGGGTAGAAGCTCATCTCCACCTTTTCCATATTCTTTAGCACCAAAATAATGTTTCTAATGCTAGGAAGTGAAATGCCTGTCCTCTCTGTCGTTTTAACAATTTTCACCATGGCCACAATCAGCATCACTGCTTTCCCCATGTCAAATGCGACAGACCGTCAAGCTTTGCTTGCAATCAGGGATTTGGTGAAAGGAGATGCATTTCCCTTGTCGAATCATTCCGTCCACTGCTGCAAGTGGGATGGGGTAACATGCGGTCGTAAGCATCAGCGCGTGACCATTCTAGATTTATCATCCCGAGGGTTGGTGGGTTCTCTATCTCCTCATATAGGGAATCTTACCTTCCTCAGGACGATTGATCTCAGCAAAAACAACTTCCGTGGCACCATTCCAACAGAAATCATAAGTTTGTTTCGCCTACGCCAACTTATTCTTGCAAATAATTCCTTTGAAGGCAAACTACCTACCAATATCTCTGGTTGGTCTAACATCAAAGAAATAAACCTGAATTATAACAACGTAGGAGGTGGAATCCCTGTCTTGGTGAGCTCTCTTTCTAGTCTCACATATTTACTACTTGCTCGCAACCATTTCACAGGATCAATCCCGGCCTCATTCAGAAATCTCTCTTCTCTGCGTATGCTTTCTTTGGGGGTTAACAATCTAGTTGGACTTCCTTCGGAAATTGGACAACTTTCTAAGTTACAAGATCTTCTTCTAGACACAAACAGCTTGACTGGTATGGTTCCTACCCAGATTTACAACATGTCATCACTCGCAGGTATTTCTCTTGCTATGAACCAATTGCATGGAAGCCTCCCCCAAGATTTTGGATTGACTCTTCCAAAGCTAGACGGACTTGCTATTGGTGGAAACCAATTCTACGGGCCTATCCCCTCATCAATAGGCAATGCTTCTAGACTTGTCATATTTGATTTTAACACTCAATTCATTTAGGGGGCCCATACCAAAGAGTTTGGGAAACCAAACCTTAATGTTCTACAACAATTTGGGGCAAGTGCCAATGCACTTGCCACTAATAGTGGGGATGATTTAAATAGCATTTTCACTACCATTTCCAACTGTTCCAATCTACAAGGGTTGAATTTAGGCAGTAATAACTTTAGTGGGTCGTTACCCGATTCCATTGCAAATCTCTCTAACTCTCTCAGTTATTTGGATCTTCAGAGAAATTTCATAACTGGAAGCATACCTCCTGGGATTGGGAACCTTGTGAACTTACTTAGGTTGGGAATAAATGAGAACATGCTCACGGGAAATATTCCTGCATCCATTCAAAAGCTCTCCAAGCTGGAAGTACTTTACGCGTACAGAAATAGTATTTCAGGGAAAATCCCGTTCTCTATTCGAAACCTCACTCAGCTAAGCCTCCTTGCACTTGCTGATAATAAACTAGAGGGAAGGATACCTGATTCTTTGGGAAATTGCAAACGTCTTCAAGTAATTGATCTTTCGTTCAATAACCTTACCGGCATGATACCCCACACAATCTTTGGTCTTACTTCCCTCTCTATTGGTCTTTTCTTAAGTCGCAACAACTTAATAGGACCGATACCAATGCAAATCGGTAACTTGAGAAATCTCGGGAAACTAGACTTGTCAGAAAACAAATTATCTGGAGAAATCCCAGCAACTCTTAACAGTTTCCAAGTATTGGAATTCCTTCATCTGGATGGGAATCATCTTGTAGGTACTATTCCTGCATCCTTCAATCAACTGAAAGGTATTCAATACATAGATCTATCACGCAATAACTTGTCTGGACAAATTCCTAAGTTTTTCGAAGAGTTGACTTCACTTCGAAATCTCAACCTTTCATACAATATGTTCGAAGGTGAAGTTCCTTACAAGGGATTTTTCAAGAATGTTAGTGCTTTTTCAGTTGTCGGAAATAGTGAGCTGTGCGGAGGCGTTGAAGAACTACAACTTCCAGCATGTCCAGCAAAAGTATTGCAGAAAAAGAAAGGACCTCTCAACAATAAAGTGATTATACCAGTAATCACTATGGTGTTTGTTGTTGTGATCCTACTCTGTGTCGCAACAATTATTTATCTAATCAGAAGGTCAAGAAGAGAAATTTCTTCGGCCTTACCTTTCCAAAGGGAGTACCCGAAACTCTCTTATGCAAAACTTCACCAAGCAACAAATGGATTCTCTTCCGACAACTTGATAGGTGAGGGAAAATATGGTTCTGTTTTCAAAGGGATTCTTGACTCTACTGGACAAAAAATTGCTGTGAAGGTATTGAAACTTCAAGAACGTGGAGGGAATAGGAGTTTCCAAGCAGAATGTGAAGCACTCAAGAACATTCGTCATCGCAATCTTGTCAAGATAATCACATCTTGCTCAAGCATCGATTTTAAGCGCAATGATTTCAAGGCTTTAGTTTTTGAGTTCATGGAGAACGGGTGCTTAGATAACTGGTTATACCCAGAATGTCTTCATGAGCAACAGGGAACTGCGAGCTTGAACCTCATTCAACGTTTAAACATCGCCATTGATGTGGCCTCTGCACTGGATTATCTTCACTATCATTGCGAAGTAGCTATCATTCACCGCGACTTAAAGCCAAGCAACGTTCTTCTTGATGCTGATTTTTGTGGCCATGTGAGTGACTTTGGTCTTGCAAAGATTCTTTTACCAACCACATGTAGATCAAACAATCAACAACAATCAAGTTCAATTGGGATTGGAGGAACAATTGGATATGTTGCTCCAGGTAATTGTCTTTAATTTATTTAATTAATTAGTTTCATTTTTATCAGTCAATATTGTGGTGAAAACTAAGTACATAAGTTTACGTATAAATGAACCCCATAATGCAAAGATAATTTCCCATCACTGGTACTTCCATATTGTAAGACAATGCGGGTTTAGCTAAAGGAGAAAACTCTAACACACCTTTTTATGGGCCCTCGTTGTATTTCTTTGTCTTGAAATGTTGGAGAAATTCTTTCAACAAAAGAAGGTAACCACAAAATTTCGGTTAATGGTACCAATATCATGAATAACTTCTCTTGTTTCTTTTGTATGGTTTCGCTGCAGAATATGGTATGGGCGAAAAGATATCAACACAAGGTGATATGTATAGCTATGGAGTGTTACTACTTGAAATGTTCATCGGAAAAAGACCAACTGATTGCATGTTCAATGACACTCTTAGCCTCTCTGATTACACAAAAAGGTTTCTTTTTTTTTTGGGTAAATTGAAAATTTTATAAGCACAACAAACTACAAATCAAAGGATCGAGTCCTTACAAGCCAAGAGAAAAAACAAACACACAGCAACTAACAGCTGTAACTATAACCCCAAAACACTTAGGGGGAAAAAACATTTCTCGGAATTCTCCAAGATGTCACAATTGACAGATTCTGAGCAGAAGCACGAACCCCTCTCCAAGAGCTGAGACAAGCACGAACATCCTTAATTATAGATAGTTGCAAAAGAGAAAAATCCACACTTTTTCGCTGAAACACTCGCAAATTCCGTTCTCTCCATAGCCAATAAACTGTGGCTGCCAAAGACAATTTGCATAGAGTATGAGCCATAGAATTGCCACTGCTATGTTGCTGCATCCAAGACAAAACCCCAGGCAAATTTATTGGACCATTACTAACTCCATTTTGCGCCAAGATGTAGGACCAAACCTGCTGAGTATAACGGCATGAAAAAAAGAGATGGGAGTGGGATTCAAGCTCACAAAGACAAAGGCTGCATGTAGGATCAACTGGCATACCCCACAAGATGAGGCGATCTTTGGTAGATAATCGTCCCAACACAGATAACCACATAATAAAGGCCCACCTTGGAGTGTGATGCTTGAACCAAATCACGTTATGCCAAGGAAAAGGAGGATTAGACTCCCTAAAAGCTTGCCAAGCCGAGCAAGCTGTATAAACACCCCTTGAAGAAAGGTTCCAAAAGGCAGAATCAGCAGAGTTGGGGTTAGGAACAAAATGAGCAGGTGTAGCACTCATTATTTCCATGATGATAGGATTTCACTGCCTAGGCCAACACCAACTATCCCTTTGAATAATAGAACAAACTTTTAAAGAGAGAGATCTCCCACAATTACGCACTAACTGCTCTCCAAATTTCTGGTATAGAGGTCCCAAGGGGTGCCAGTTGTCCATCCATAAAAGGGTGTCTTTACCATTTCCAACTTGGTATGAAATCCAAGGCTGAACTTTATCCCTTAGCTTAAAGAGTTTCCTAACAGTCCAAGAAGCATTAGAAGGAACTCTCAAGCCCCATATACTCCTGTCTTTGAGAATGTACATGTGAATCCATTTAACCCATAGAGTATCGCTCTTTTTACAAACTGCCCACAAATGTCTAGTCATTGAAGCCCTATTCCAATCCTTCATTAATCTGAAACCAAGACCACCTTCATCCTTTGGAACACAGACATCCTTCCATGAGACTTTAGCCCCCACACTTTTTAGATCTGCCCCAGACCAAAGGAAAGCCCTAAGAATCTTCTCAATCTCCCTAGTAACCTGTTGAGGAATGATAAAGATAGAAGCCCAATAGACTTGTATGCTAAAGAGAACTGACCCAACCAACTGAGCCCTTCCACCATAAGACAGAGACTTATTAGACCATGATTGAACTCTAGAAAGAATTCTATTCTTTAGTTGATCACAATCTGAAGCTCTCAACTGGGTAGAAATTAATGGAACGCCAAGGTATTTGACTGGTAAAAAACCCTCAGGAATAGGCAAAATAAAGTGCAGCCTAATCTTTGTAGCATCATCAATCCCAGCATAAAAAATAGAACTCTTGAGCAAATTAGGTTTCAACCCTGAAAACATATGAAAATCATGCAGTACATCGGCAACAATAGAGAAGGTACCTTCCTCAGCTCCACACAAAACAAAAAGGTCGTCAGCAAAAATAAGATGGGACAATTGTAAGTGTTGACACTTAGGGTGAAATCTGAAATTTTGGTGCCGGACCTTGTACTGAAGGAGGGCAGTGAAAGCCTCCATAACCAACAAGAAAAGGTAAGGAGATAGTGGATCCCCTTGGCGAAGCCCTCTCTGACCTAGAAAATAACCTTCCAGCTCCCCATTCACCATGATAGAGAACATAGGGGTAGTAATACAGCTTCTAACCCACTGAATGTACAGATTAGGAAACTGCATATATTTCATAACATCAAGCAGAAAAAACCAATCAACAGAGTCGTAGGCCTTCATTAGATCCATCTTAATGGCACATCTAGGAGTCCCCCCAGACTTATGATAGTTCTTCACTAACTCTTGCATTAACAGGATATTATCCATAATACTCCTACCTTTCACAAACGCAGATTGATTAGGACTGATGATACTAGGCAAGATGGGTAGTAACCTGGTAGCAAGCACTTTAGTTACACACTTATAAATCACATTGCAGCAAGCAATGGGTCTAAAGTCCCTTATAGTGGAAGTAGAGTTAGTCTTGGGGACCAAAGTGATGGTTGTAGCATTCCAGTGTTTAATATCTCCCTCTTGAAAAAACTGTTGAACAGTCTGAATAACATCCGTACCCACGACATCCCAATTTTTCTGAAAAAACGCAGAATTAAAGCCATCCGGGCCTGGAGCTTTATCACCTTTAATAGACCACATAGCTTTCTTAACCTCCTCAGCAGTAACAGGCATGACAAGATCTGCCCCCATAGCTCTGGTCACCTTCGTAGACAAAACCAGACTCAGAACCTGTTGAGCATCCTTTCTCTCACCAAAAGGAGTGCCTAAGAGTCCCTCATAATAACCCAAGATTTCCTGCTTAACCTCTGAAGGGGAACACAAACGAACACCATTGCTATCTTCTAAACTCAAAATCTTATTCTTTAGGCAATGAGATTTCATTTTTTGGTGAAAAAACTTTGTATTTCGATCACCTAGAGCCAGCCAAAGAACTCTAGACTTTTGTTTCTTGAAGGATTCTTCAGCCGCACTGAGCTCAATAAAGGACCCCAGCGAAGCTTGTTCCTGATTATGTAGGTGCTGATCATGTGGAGAGGCAGCCAGTTGAGATTGTAACAGAGCGAGAGACACCCTAGCCTCTTCAACTCTTACACTAAGGTTAGAGTAGAAAGACTTATTGAAAGAACGGAGGACAGGCCTAAGTCTCCTTAATTTTTGCAACAAATGAAACTTAGAAGGACCTCCTACCGGCATACTCCAAGAATTCCTTAAAACATCCTTAAAGTTAGCATTCTTCATCCAGAAATTAAAGAATTTAAAAGGTCGCTTCTTCTGAGTCTCAGGAAGGACAGTAACTAGAATGGGAGAGTGGTCAGATATACCTGGAGCCTCAAACACAGCTTCCGATTCAGGAAAGTTGTCTAACCAACCTGCATTGATCAACACCCTATCCAATTTGCTTCTAGATTCACCCAAACCCCCTCTCTTATTGGACCACGTAAACCAGCAGCCTTTAGAAGGCATATCATCCATCCCAATCAGCTCCAAACAATCATTAAACTCAAAGGCTGCAGAAGTGTCAAAACCCCCCAATCTCTCATCTGACTTCTGAACCACATTAAAGTCACCCAACTGAAGCCAAGGCCCATCCCCAACGCTAGCACTAACAAATCTCAAATCAGACCACAAAGCTCTTCTATCAACCATTTGATTATGCCCATAAACAACTGAGAGATGAAAAGAACGTTGGTCACCAGTTTCAACCTTTGCCATAATCAACTGAGCAGAGGTAGACAAGATATCAACCTTCAACACAGTTGGGTCCCAAGCTAAGATGATTCTGGCTACTATACCACTACCAATATTGTGATTATAGTTCCAATGAGCTGGAAAACACCTACTACTAGTAGTCAGCAAATTCTCCGTACGAACTTTAGTTTCAACTAAACCAACTAGACTAAGGTTATGAGATTTAACCAAATGAAAAACCTCCTTCTGCTTAAGGGGATCATTCAAACCCCTAACATTCCAAGCCCCCAACCGCAGTACCTCTAAGAAAATTAGTGCTTAGAAAAAGGAACACCACCTGCCTTCTTATTAGCAGGACCACCTCCCTTATTAGCAGGACCAGCGCCCCTACCTCTCCCCCTACCTCGGCCTTTTTTAGCGGGAACAAGAGCTATGTCAGCAGAAGAAGTGCTAACGGATGAAGGAGAGGCAGGACCAACACCGTCCTAGTCCAACACACCTAGCGGCAGATCATCCCTAGGAGAAAGAGCAGAAAAGGAATTAGGGTGTGTCAAAATATGAGGTTGGACCAACACTGGAGAGACAAGAATGTCAGAAGTAGGAGCCATGGCTAATTGTTGCTCACCAACACAGCTTGGGTCACATCCATACCCAGAAACCCCTATGACAAACCTCGCAGAAGAGTCCACTGGAGAACCATGCAACCTATCCTTCCCAGGCCCGGAATCACCATGCATCATACCCTGCCCAGGCCTGGAATCACCGATCACCCCAACAGGGATTGTAGAACTAACAACCTTGGTAGAGAGTACCGAACCTCCCACATCCAAAGAGGTACCACCTCCTTTAACCACCCATTCAGTACGTCGCTGTTGTTGAGGAGGAGGAGGAATCGGCCTTCTCCCACATTGAGATTCATTGTGCCCAAACAAATGACATTCCAAACACCGAAGAGGCTTCCAAGGATACTTCACACCAATAACAACATTCTTCCCGTTGGCATATTCCACACACACAGAGTTTGGAAATTCTAACCCTACCACTACCTCAACGCAGATTCTTGCAAAACTAAGTCGCCGACCACTCTCCGTTATGCTATCTGCGTACAAAGGATTGCCAATTGCACTGGCAATATAACTCAGGCCCTCCTCATTCCACAACTCCAACGGAACGTTATAAAACTGAGCCCAAAGAGGCACAGTATCAAACTCATCTTTCTCCAACTGCAACTGAGAGGACCATTGTTTCAAAACCATAAGTTTGTCACCAAAATGCCATGGACCCGCCTCAATCACCCTACGATGAGCCCCATCCTGTCTGAATTTGAAGAAGAAAAAACCCTTATCATTAGACAACACCTGTTGAATTCCAAACTTCCTCCAAATCCTCTTAGCAATACTTTCAACAGCAGAAAAAGGAAGCTGCTTATCCAAAAAGTATCCCACAACACAATCAGCCCACTTAGAAGCCCCAGCTTTGACAACATCTACAGGGGGACAAACCACCACCTGAGCATCCTTAATCAGAGGAGGATGAAACTTAAGGCACATACGTTGCTCCTCCTTGGGTTTATTCACCACCTCCGACCACGAAGGAAGGACAGTATTTGTAACAGGAAAAACAGCGGGTTGAACGTGAACCTTAGCCAATTCATTACGAAGATGAAGAATCTCAGAATTTAGGGTTTTGATGTGCTTAACAGTGGGGGTATTCGTATCAACTATTAACAAGTGGTCGTTCTTTTCAACCGTAATTTCCTCCAATTGGTCCACCAAATTACCATGAGCCAATTGATTTGTACCCAAAAAAGCTTTATGTGCAGCGATCCTATCGAGAGCCAAAATAGAAATAGCAGCTGAACCATTATTATCTAGAACATCGAGAGCCGAACCAGAAATAGCAGCGGAACCATTAATATCTAGAACAAATTTAGGGCTTGAAATTGGCGCAGCCAGAGCCGGAAAATTCTTATCAAAATCCATGAAGCACCAAAGGAAATAGATCACAAACTAACCAGAGGAAAAGAGGGCACCAGATCCAGAGAAGAACAGAGGAGAACGATGGTAGAAATCAGAGGAGAACGATAGTAGCCAGATCGCCTACGAGACTTTCTCTCTCATCGTACAAAAAGGTTTCTTCCTGACAAGGTATTAGAGATCGTCAATCCCCAGATCATATTGGAAGAAGAAAGGCATCCAAGTGGGACTAGGCAAACTATCATACCAAGCACTAATAAACTTGCAGTTTGCCTTGTCTCAATCCTTCAAATTGGTGTTTTATGTTGTGTTGCACTGCCCAGTGAGAGAATGAATGCTAGAGACGTCCTTGCGGAACTACACCAGATTAGAAATATATTTCTTGGGGCGAGGGAACAAGGCCAGCAACATGGTTAGGACGAATGATTCTTTACTGAATCATGCGTGTAGCTTGTTTTGATGTTCTAGAAATAACTCTCTTTCTTATCTCTCTACATCAGCCCCTCCTTGCTTAACTCTTCTGTATCATACAAGCTATGTATGTGATGAAAGTGGTTTCATGGCATTGCCACTAACATTCCAATCCTTTTCACTGTATGCAATGCTTAATTTCTCTTTGTACAAATATAATGTTTTCGTTTTGAAATGATTGTATAACTTCTCCTGATGTTCCCAAAATTTTTGGGCATCCAAGTGCGACCATGTGATTGTATTTAATTTGGTCTCCTTTCATCAAATAAGGGATGACAAGAAGCAATACTTTTTAGTATACCGGGGATACCAACACCCTTGGTATGCCCTCCGGCCCGTTTTTAATTTTTCGGCCATTTTCCGTTTACTATTGGATAATCGAGCCCATTTATTTTGTAGAGTTTGTCGAGAACCTTAATCATACAAAAAATCGTGTTCATCAGACTTTAATAGATATATGATCGGCACGCGTGGAAATTGCAAAAAAACAAAACTGGTTTCCGATTCAGTGTGGTTTGGATCCAATTTTGATTTTCTTCAATTTTCATAAGTGCCAATATTACAGTAGGAGGAAGAAACTACAGTGTTAGGGTTTGGGAAGAGGATTGTGATGATCCATTCAATGAGAAACACATTCGAGATTGGATCAAAAACCACATCTCTCCTCCGGCAGCAAATCCTAAGTCCAGAGAGGATGTCACCGGTAGTGATGATGACGTGGACGAGAGAAGGGTTTTTGACCAATCAAAACCAACTGTGTTGGATGCTCAGCTAGCAGACAAAGTAGTAACGAAGGGGGATATGCCAACCACTTTACTGCTGAAGGGTGGAAATTATTAATGAAGAAGCTGAAGAGTCTATTGTAGGTTACTCTCTGGCTATTAACAATCAAACAATTGGAAACAAGGGTCAAGAGGGGGACCCGCCGGTTGAGCATCCATTGGAACAACTTGAAGAGAATTTCGAAAAAGAGAAGAGTTATGAAGGCAATACAGAAACCAATTCTGATTTGGAATCAAGAGTTGCCGACTCTCTTGGACTGTTTTCATGTAGATTTCAACAGGAGCAGGGGGTGGAGCAAGAGGG
This sequence comes from Rhododendron mucronatum var. ripense, assembly GCA_019656295.1. Taxonomy (NCBI): domain Eukaryota; kingdom Viridiplantae; phylum Streptophyta; class Magnoliopsida; order Ericales; family Ericaceae; genus Rhododendron; species Rhododendron mucronatum. The sequence continues at coordinate 144,542 of BPLT01000288.1, forward strand.
TATTGAGGCCCAAATTTGAAAGGCCCAAGTTTGAAACAATCAAAATGAAGAGGAATTGACAGATTGGGTCCACTATTATTAAATGGTCCAGTGGAGATTGGCGTTGGAAATAATATTAGAAGCTCCCAACTGCTTGGCATTACTGTTCAGGTGGAACTCCGACCAGCATTAACAAGAAAAGAAGTTAGAAGTCAATTGTATGAAGAGTCCTTGAGTGTGGAGGAAAGTGAAACTAGAACAGAGAGTAGTATCCCGGGCATTAACAGACCTCTAAACGCAATTCAATCCACTACCGAGGTGGGTAAAAGATTGGGAATTGAATTCACAGAGAAACATATCAAGGCAATGGCTAAGTTGATTGAAGAAGAAGATGCTGAATACAATTATTTGCTGAGAAACAACCGTTTCTCAGTCCTTGACTCCAAATGAAGATCATCTCTTAGAGTTTTTCAAAATAAAATTGGATTTTAGTTTGGAATTTTCGGAAAAGTACCAAGTGAGGATTTTGTGAAACGTTGCTACACTTTTCACATGAGTTGTGACTTTATGTAAATGGTTGTAACACCCATTAAATTGGGGTGTGTTCATTTGGAAAGATGTGATTGTTAGGAAGGGATGTGAATCATGAGGTGCCTCCAAGAGGCATGACCTTTTCTAATTAATTGTTTAAAGGGTGCCAACTAACAAGCATGTTCCTTTCTATTAATTGTCTTTGAAAGACATGATTCTTCCTAACTAGTGTCTTCAAAGGACATGACCATTCCTTATGGTTGTTTACTAGAGACACAACCTTTCATACAAGGATGCTTAAAAGTCTATAAATAGGCCATTTGTAAAGTCATTCAATGAACCGGAAAATTCCATACTGAATTACTCTCTTTCTCTCTACACATTCTCTTCCTTGAAATGACAAACTGATATTCTGTTATTTCTCAAAGTAGAGTATCAGTTCTTGGTTCTTTTACATTTGCTTAGCGCTTATTCTATCTGTCTTCATTTGTGCAAATGCAGACAAAAATAACCTAGAGTTCGGATTCAATTTATCTTGAAGGCGGATTTACTGTAACCCGGTGCACACCTTTTGGTGGGGGCAAATACTGTCCTTAGGAAAGCGTTCTTCTAACGTGACTCGAATGTTTCTACCGTTCCAAGTTTGAAGAGACGACGCCATCACTTTCATCATCTTGAAGACCGGATTTCCAACATCATCTCTTGGAGCATCAAAGGTTTGGGCAGTCCAAATTGATCAAAGATCTTTTGCCCAAATATCATGATGGTTCAGGAAACAAAGGTGGAATAGTTTGAAGGTACTAATGTACAGAGGTTTTGGGTGACTAGTGAGGTTGATTATGCAGTTTCAGAGGCTGAAGGTGCTGTGGTGAGCTAAGAGATATGGGGTTTGAATTTCGACAGCTTGTCATTTTTGCTGCAAGAGGAATCCGGTATGCTTAAATCTGGTTGTCTCCACCATTCGACGTTGAATTCTGAGGATTGTTGATGTTTGTTACTGATATTTGTTCAAGTGTGTCGAATGATGCGGATAGATGGTTGATCTGTCTTGTGAGGAGTTCGTCGAAGAGTTTTTTTTTTTTTTGGCTGGTTTCTGGATTCACAAATTTGTTTCCAACAATCCTCTACTCTACTTACCCCAACTGTCACTAGTTAAAAGGGATGGATGGTTGTGGATGAAGTTTCTCGGAAGAACGCTGGTGTAATGGTTTTGTTTGGAAGTTGCTTTTGTTGTAGCTGGGCTAGAAAGTAGCTACAGAGGAGCTAAATTTCAAGAGACACCCATATCATGTAAGCTTTCAAGTATTTTGTCTCTGGCTCTGGGTGTCTGTTGTTTTGATTGCTGCTTTCTGGCCTATCTCTTTACAACTCCTAGTTTGGAGGGCTAAGAGATCATTATTGTTATTGCTGGTTTAGTATGAGCGAGCTTCCATATTAGGGTCAGAGCTCTTTCATGTCTGGCAAGGTGCTGTATATCTTTCAACTCTAATCTTTTGGAGGATTTAGATTTGCTACGGGAGGAGTGATCTTTCTGTTTTGACATCTCTTTCAACTCCTAATTTGTGGAGGGCTAAGAGATCTTTTGGGATTGATTGGATAATTGCTACCTGATGATGCTGCCTTTGAGATTAAAATGTATATGGAGGTAGGCTCTATGTGCTTGCGATCCATTTTTCTCAAAAGAGTGTGATGCTTTCTCTGCTACAAATAGGCTTTGAGATGCAATTATAATTGGTGGAGTGCATGCTGCTGGTTTGTTGTCGAAGAGTTTTTGTTAACTGGTTCTGGCCTCACTAATTTGTTTCCAATCAATTCACTGATTACCCCACCGGCTGCCAGCTAAAATGGAAGAATGGGATGAGGATGCAGATTCATGGTTTTGTTTTTTCTCAACTTCTTGTTGGAAGTTTCCCTCCCCTCTCCCCCCCTATCACTTCTTCTTTCTTTCCCTTCTTTTCCCCCAATGTACCCATTCTCGAGTTTATCCTTGATAAATTTTTTGCTGTTTCAAAAAGAAAATTATGTATCCACAAAAATCCGATGAACACAATTTTTGGTATGTTCAATTTTCTCGTCAAACTCTACAAAATGAACGGAGTCAATCATCCAAGTATGATTGAAAATTAAAATGGCCGAAAAATTAGAAATAGACCGGAGGGGATTCCAAGGGTGTTCGTATACCCGGTATACAAAAATGTTTCTCTGACAAGAATTAGATCTATTGTTCTGCCAATGTGGCCTGAGTGGCAAATCGCCACCGTGGAGCCCGTCCTCCTCCATGCTGCAACGAATGATTCTAAATTATGCATTATTAGAGTGAAGAATTTCAAAAATACTAATAAATTTTCACTCAAATGTTTCATAAACATCTGAACATAAATTAAATTTAATTAAATACTGTTTCCCTTGAAAAAGTGAAACAACCGCCTTGCATGGCCGTGTGATTGAGATGCGTAGGTGTGCCAGGACCACAGTTGGTCCAAGTGTAGATGGATTGACTTCTGAATAGACGAATTGTGCGCGGTAGATGAAATCCACCACTAGTTCTTTTTTTCTTTTTTTTTTTGGTCAAGCGGAATTTACCAGTTCTTGTTTGTCTCACTGTAAAGGACTTCAAATTTTCTCAAGCGATGTAAAAGGAAGAAACGAGCGTGGTGCTCAAACGTAACAAGTGCCTTTCAAATGGAAAATGCTTGGGATTTCCATTACCGTAAATGAAAGTAACAACTAGGAACTGAATTATAGATATCTCTGGTAAGGAAGGGCAGTTACTGCCTAAATTACAGGATCACGGTGCACAGCCTCTAAGTGCTTGAAATCAAACACCAGATTTTGTATTGTGCATAATTTCACCAAGATAAAACCAATTAATGCACTGCACTTCGGCATAGGAAAAAAACAGGTGCTTTGCTCAAATGTTTGTTACCAAGTAACCTTAGTGGCACATTTCCAGTGGACAATCATGTTTGGGTACAATTGCTCTATAATTCTAGGAAGACTAGAAGATAGTAGATAATTTGCTTGGAATTTGTTTGAGATTGTCATTTGTCATTTCTAGTGTTCCTTTCTTGACTTGACCTTTGTTTTAATTGATTGATTGACAATCCATATGACTAACCAAACCAATTAAACAAACCCATGTCTTTCGTCCCAATCAATCGGATCGGCTACATGAATTCATTTTCTTTTCATTAGGCTCTATCAAAAGCATCATGTTCCGTGATATTCAACAAAACTTAGATCTTTCGAACAATTAACTTCCTCTAATTAAAGTCTATTTTGGTCTATTTTCTCACTTAATGCTGCACTTTACCGTATCTGCACCACTCCTCTAAATTACCATATCAGCAGATCTAATACCGACTATCAGTGTAATGTAATAGTAGAAAATATATCAGTTCTCCGGAAACAGTCAGTAATAACTCAAAACTTTAATATTGTGAAGTGAAGCCGATGCCAAAATGACGCATGGCCAGAAATGGAGTCAAGTCTACTTGTCTTGACATCAACGCCTAAAACGTAAGTCAAGTGGCGTGTTCAAACGCAAATGAATTTGGGTTTCTGCTTCTGAACAAATCCCACCTTTCCTCCTGAATTCCCTCCCCATGAGACAAATCATTGTTGTCCTAGAGTTCATTTCCTTCATATAATCCAAAACCCATTAAAATAAATTCCCTCTTCCCTTTCCTCTTTAGTGTTCCCAGCAGGCACACACACGGTAGAGAGAGAGAGAGAGAGAGAGAGAGAGGGCAGCGTGAGACAGAGGGGCCTGAGCCAACCCACCACCGATCGGCCATAACCACCACCGAGCTACTCATCACCATTGTTAAAGAATATGGAGAAAGTAATATTGTATTCAATTCAATAATAAACTATACAATGAGGTCCCTATTTATACAAGGAGAGGAAACCTAACTATGGACGGAAAATCAACGTAATTACAATCAAATCATAATCAATTACAATAATAAGAGATCAAGAGAATCATATAATATCATAATCATATCATATCAGGATATGATTACGATATTATATATTTTGATATTCTAACATCCCCCCTCAAACTCAAGGTGGTAGTGCAGACACCAGCTTGAGTTTGAAAACTCGCGTTTTTGGCACACAAGGGTGTGCATGCGTGAATGCGGGCGTGCCAAGACTTGTAGCGCCTAACTTGTTGTGAAGATTCCCGTGAATCTTGACTTCTATCGTAAGAGCGATTGCGTACAACCCAAAGGTTAAAGATCGTAAGAAGGTTCGTGGTTTGCCACACGGTTGTGGACTTTAAATTTCCTAGTCGTATAGGAAATGAGACGTGAGAACGTAAACTTTATTACACCGGGATAATAAAGTGGTACAAGAAAAGATAAAATTCAAACTACTTGGAAAAGTGAGTTCGAATGGGGGTGAATACTGGGTATTCGATAGGCTACTTTGCTGAAAGTAGGAAAGTGTTTGTAAGCGTTAGCTTTGATTGGTGTTGGACCCGTTTTTCTTCTGATGAACTTGTATTTATAGGCACTGCAGTATGCTGATTCAGACCTGAATCCGAATCCAGTCTTGCACCACAAGCTGCCATGTGTCCCATGTTCTTTCCACTTTTCATGCATACTTGTTCATGGGCAGTTCTCAGAGGTTGATGGCAGTTATACTTGATCATGGGTAGTGGGCTTCTCACATAGTGACATGTGTCCCATGTGTTGGTGAAAATATCCTCCAACTTCCCTCCTTTTGTGCCGTAATGTTCCACATGGCCAATTGACTTGGTTAATTGGCCTTTGAATTGAGAAAATCCCAACTGCCAGAGAACAACCAATTCCCTACAACAGTGGGCCCTGCTCCCCATCTCATTTCAGCACCTTTTATGAGCCTAAAACCGTGGATTAGCTCCATGGGTCAAATCAACATTCCCTCACGGGTCACACCATGGGCTGCAAAATATTTTGGGCCGTAGTTCTCGTGGGCTGCCCCTCTCAAAGACCTTGGGCCACAATTCTTTACATGGGTTATGTGCTTCTTGGGCCCAAATGGGAAAATACCCATGGCCCAAAAATCAACCAATCAATTTATTTAACTCTCAACCCAATTTATTTAAAAGAATTCCAATCACGGCAAGCCCGATCCGCGGTGCCAAAAACGGGTATAAACATTGCCCCCCCCTACGCCTTGATTCTGTTAAGATTAAGGCGTTTGGAAGAATACGGTTTTTGGCATCCGAATAGATCTTGATGTAACCAATATTTTATTAGGCCCAAACGTGGCCTAATCTTTTCCCTTTCTTGAAACCGGCTGCAGTTATCACCAGATCTTCATGTGGGGCACATTTCCATAAAGAAGGTCTCCTTTCCCTCTCGGAACTCTAAAAGCCCCCAAAGAGACCCTTTTCAACCCAATCATTCTTGTTGCATGCGCAGCCTTAATTAAGATAAAAACAAAAATTCAAAAAGTGGGGAGAAGAAAAAGGAGGCGGTACATATCCCCAAACTTTTTTGAACTCTACTCCCCAGTTCCCAACCTCTGCCGTCTCATCATCAAAGCTGGCTTTTCTCTCTCCCTCTTTTCATCTTTACCTCTTGCGGCCCATCTCTCTTTCTCTTCATTCAGAGCCGAAACAAAACCCTAGCCACCATTGCTGGACCCAAAAAGCTCTGAATCATGTCGTTTTTCAGAGCCAAACAACCGGCCAAGAGTTCAACTTCCTATACCGACGAGATCAAGCGAATCATCCAATTCAAAAACCTCTCCATCAATCCCGAGATTCTGATTGATCGAACCCAACCCCGTTCCTCCACTGTTAAGATGGGGCTTGGGCCTGCTTTCACCGGCGACTACCCAGAATCGCTTTACCCATTCTATCCTCTTGCAGAAGAGGCCTTACCGTTCGACTGCATCACCGTCGATTGGACTGCATATCCCAGAGACATCCCCAATCGGCTCTGGCATAGGCCCGACAAGCAATATGTTCAATGGGTTAACCGTGTAGCAGCTGTGAAAGAAGGATTGTGGAAGGAAGTTGGAATATACGAAGCCCTTATGCTCAGCCGCCATCTCATTGATATGGACAAAGCCCTATTCATGGCTGCGGTCCAATTCTGGTCAGTTCCTACTAACGCTTTTCATTTTCGTGTTGGCATGATGAGCATTACGATGCAAGACATTGCCTTTCTTACCGGCCTTCGCCCTCACGGGATTAGGGCCGATTGTTTCGTTTCGCAAAAAACCCCTTCCTTCACATACCCAGAATCGGCCCAACTGGCCTATTCCAACTTTTTGAAACACTTTGCTGGTGAGGAAGGAGATGAGGTCACTAAGGAAGAACACGTGGCCCTTCTTGTTTATTGGTTGAATAAGTGTATTTTCTGTGTATCCTCGAATAGAATCACCAAGGAATTCACGGATATTGCCAAGGCCTTAGCTTCGGGCCAGAAATTGGCCCTAGCACCACTGGTCCTTGCACACTTATACCGTGGTATGCAGGAATTACTGACCAATAAATTCTTTTTTGCCCCCGGACCACTTTGGATAGTCACACTTTGGCTTTGGTCATATTTCCCCACACAAGCCCCAAAAATGAACAAAGATCCTACCCATGCATGTTATGGCCGTCACTATGCAGGCCAAGAACTTCAGCAACATAGCTTTAATTCTTGCTTCTCCTACTTTTACCGTGAGTTAACCTCGCTGGGCAAGGGCTATATGCCATTCGAGAGAGAAACTGTACCGTTATGGCTGAAAAACCCCGCTGAACCTGGAGAAGACTTTGATGAACACAAGGCCGTTTGGGACAGCTTCCTCATTTCGAGAGACTTGTTATATGGCATGGGCATGTCCTCTGCCAACAATAGGTGCGGGACAGAATTCTACAATGTTGCCCAATTTGCTCGCCAATTCGGCCTTATGCAACTCATCCCTGTCCCCCCATACAAATCTTGTAACGAAGACTTCATTGACCGAGTAATTGTACCAGAAAAAACCCTTGAAGTCATTCGGAATCAGTTTGCGAAGGATGAGGCTACCTTTCAGTTAAGGTCTTACCCTGAACGTCCAGAAAAGTCTCTTCGATTTGAAAAGTGGTGGACAGCTCATGTGGATAGGTATTTCACCAAAGACCTAGATGAGATTTTGGCCAAAATAACCCCTGAAGCTATAGTTGTAAAGGATGGTGATCCTACCAAAAAGAAAACCTCTCGCTCTGAAGGTCCCTTCCCATCTGCCAGCTTGAAAAGAAAAGGTACATCTAAAGAGTTTCCTTTCTTTTCCCTAATTGCTGCTTCTGTTCAGGCCTTTACCAAATTCTCCTTATGCAAACTCCATTTCAGGTGCACAAGAAGTTTGCAAGCCTGAACCAACAGAAATTCCACAGAAGAAAAGGCTTAAAAAGCTAGCTGACAAAAAGCACACCACTGTATGGTCTGATCAACTCTTCTTTTCTTGCTAAACATTGTAATCTAGGCCTAAATGTCTGACTTTGCAGGAGAAGACCGCTGCAATTGCTGGTAGAACCCGAAGCAGCACCAAGACCAGCTACCCTGAACAGGTTAATCTTTCTGTCAAGGTATCTCTGTATTATATTAAGGCCTGAATATAGTTCATTAAGGCCTGAATACTCATACTTGTATCTTTCCCAAACTCTGAATTCTCACCTAGGCCGAATCAAAAGAGGCTGCTCACCATGCTGAATCAACTCCAAAGAAGGACACCAAAAAGATGAAAACCAAGACGGTCATGTCCAAAAAGTCGCAAGCGGAAGAAGTCTTGAAGGCAGAATTGAAGAAAAGTGTCTCAACTGCCACCAGCGATTCTTCTACTGCTTCGTTAGAGGTAACATGCCATTTCTTAGTTTTGACCTTCTCAATTCTTTGTAAGGTCCCTCTTTGTAAACCTGTCTCCCATCCAGGCGACCTCCGAAGGTCCTCCAATCAACCCTGAGCATGAGGCGTCATCCCAAACCCCTGAGAAGTCCAAGGTTTCTCCAATCAACTCTAACCCAACACCCGTCCAAAAAGAAGAAATTGTTGAGGAGGCTGCTGACGAGGACATGGAGGACTTCTTCAAAACGGCTGCTAGCCTTGTTCAAGTATCCCTCTCAGGCATTTCTGGAGATGGATCAAGTTCTACCCAGGTGCCCCCAACCACCGAAGAGATTGCTGAGGCCAAAGAAACCTTTAAGGCCTTGATCAAGATGGATATCAAGATGGCCCTTCATCCAGGTAGAGTTTCCTCCTTCAGGAAAGCCCTCAGCATTTTGGCTCGAGCTCAGGTCTTCAGTGAAGCTACCAAATCAGTCCTGCAAAACTTTCACAAAGACTTCCCAGAATTGCAGAAGTCATACGACGGAGCAGCCCTTGAACTCTCCAAGGTCGAATCGAGCCTAACCGAGATCAGGGACCTTCGCCAAGAAATGAATGGGTGCGTAGACGGCTATGGAGCTCTCAAGGCCCAGATCAGTACCATTGAAGAGCAGAAAATCACCTTTGCCAAGAACATTCAGGACTGGGCGGATCAAATCCAGGACCTGAAGAACAAGCAAGAGAAGGCTGAAAAGAGCCTGGTGCTACTGGTGACTCAACAATCAAACCTGGAAACACAACAGAAGGAACTATTTGCTACTTCCAAAGCTGTCAAGATCAAGCTTCAACCCTTGGTTTCCAATCAGCCAAGCCTCCAAACTTCCAAAGAAAGGTTAGAGGCTCAACTCAACGGCCTTGCCCATTCTTGGGATAACGTCCGATCCAGCCTTCTCGATGAACTGTAGGCCACTTCAGCCTTGTAATACAGTAGTATTTCTGTTTAGCCCTGAACTCTAATCCATGGGGCTTTTGATGTCTGCAGAGCCTGATCCTGAGGCCTTTTTGACTGTGAATGCTTTTGGTGGCCTAAACACATTCAGGCCTTCTTGGTGGCGTAAACAAATTCAGGCCTTTTGCTCATTATGGCTTTGATGGTAGTTTTTCTTTAAAATCTCTCATTTTCCACATGGTAGGATAATGATGTTTTAAAAACTTTCCATTGATAGTATGTTTATGCATTCCACCATCCAAATCCATTAAAAGATAAACATTACCTTCGAACACCTTGCAAATTTGGTAAGGCCCTTCCCATGTTGGAGACCATTTCCCGTATTTTGAGGTTTGTGCACCCAAAGGTAGAACAACTTCCCATACTAAATCTCCTTCTGTGAAGCTTTTCCTTCTTACTCTTCTATTATAAGCTTTGGCCACTTGGCGCTTCTAGATCAACATATGGTCCAAAGCAGCTATCCTTACCTCATCTAGGTCTTCCATTTCCATCAGCATGGCTTGGCTATAATCAGCATGATTCAAGCCATTTTGGTATGTGATCCTGGCCGATCTAACCGTTACCTCCATAGGAAGTACGGGGTCATGGCCATATACCAACATATAGGGAGTAACATTCGTGGCCTCCTTCTTTGAAGTCCTATAAGCCCATAATGCATCAGAAAGGAGTTCATGTTTGCCCTTGGATTTTCTTCCACCATCTTCTCAATAATTCCAATCAAGGTCTTATTGGTTGATTCAGCCTGGCCATTCCCCTGTGCATAATAGGGGGTTGAATGGGAAAGCTGTATGTTAAATTGGCTCGTGAAGGCCCGGACCTGTTCACCAAAAAATACTGAGCCTCTATCTGCCACAAAATGCTCCGGTATCCCAAACCTATGAATGATTCTCTCCTTCATAACTTTGATCACATCCTGTTGATCCACAGACTTTAATGGAATAGCCTCTGCCCACTTCATGAAATAATCTGTGGCTGCCAAAATGAACCTGTGTTGTTTTGATGAAGGGGGGTAAATCATCCCAATTATATCTAAAGCCCAGCCTCTAAAAGGCCAAGGCTTCACTACAGCCTGATAATCTGTTGCAGGTGTGTGATGCACCGGGCCATGAGCTTGACAAGGCTGGCAACCCTTGGAAAAACGTATACAATCCTCTAAGATAGTAGGCCAATAGTATCCATACCTTCTTATTAGCCACCTCATCTTGATACCGGATTGATGTGCTCCACAAATCCCCTCATGGACTTCTGCCATTACCTTCATGGCCTCGGTATGGCATAAACACCTCAGCAACAGGTCATCTTCGAGGCCTTTCTTGTACAATTCATCTCCAAGAAGAACATAGCTCGTTGCTCTTCTCTTTACCTTTCTGCTAGCCCCCATATGAGGCCGCTTCAAGTAAGCATTAATAGGATCACGCCAGTCCTCCTTACCCTCCTCTTCTTCTTCTACTGGAAGGTCCGAGACAAATACTTCTAGGCCTAAACCCCTCCTCCTGACGGAAGGGAGTAGCCTTTTTTGGAATGTAATGGTCTTGTGAAGAATCTCTGGCGAAAGCTTCATGCCTGTTGAGACCTGAGCCAAACTGTTTGCTTCAGTATTCATGCTTCTTGAGACATGTTTAACGATTACGTTGTCGAAGTCTTGAATTAACAGCATCGCTGCCATATAATAAGGGGCTAACTCCTCACTATAGCATTTAAACGTTCCCGCCAAATGGTTAATTACAAGGTTTGAATCTCCAATCACCCTTACTTCTCCGGCCTCAAGATCCCTAAGGATTTCAAGGCCTATTATCACTGCTTCGTACTTAGCTTGATTGTTCGTACATGGAAAATCAAATTGAAAAGATAACTCTGTTCTCAGGCCTTGAGGAGAAATGATGATAACTCCACAGCCTGAGACTATTTGAGTTTTTGAGCCATCGAACAGAAGTGTCCAAGGTGTGAGTGAGATTTCAAATGCGCTCAGTCCTGTATCAGATTCTTCGCTGATATCCACGCAGGGATGATCAGCAAGAAAATCTGCCAAAGCCTGGCCTTTTACAGCCTTTTGAGGGATGTATCGAAAACTGAACTCCATTAAGGCCAAAGACCATTTACCTATTCGGCCTCGCATAATGGGCCGAGAAAGTAAATACTTAATAAGGTCTGTTTGACTCATAATGTAAACCACAATAGGAAGCATGTAGTGCCTCAATTTTATTGCTGCAAAGTACAAAGCAAGACACAGTTTTTCAATAGGAGTATATCTCTTTTCACAAGGAGTTAACAACCTACTCAAATAATACACAGCTTACTCTTTCCCTTGCTCATTGTCTTGTGCTAAAAGGCAGCCAATAGAACTTTCTGCAGCAGAAATGTAGAGCTTCAAAGGCCTGTGCTTGATAGGAGGCATGAGGACTGGAGCGTTTGCCAAGTAGCTTTTGATCTCATCGAAGGCCTTCTGATGATCGGCCTCCCAAACAAAAGTGTCGTGATCTTTCAACCTCAAGAGTTGAGAAAAGACCTGAACCTTTCCTACTAGATTTGATATAAATCTTCTCAAAAAGTTGAGTGATCCCAAAAGCTTCTGCAACTCATTCTTGGTTGTAGGAGGTTTAGCCTCCATGATGGCCTTGGCCTTATTCTTGTCGACCTCGATCCCTCTGTTGTGAACCAAGAACCCTAGGAACTTGCCTGCGGACACTCCGAAGGCACACTTTAAGGGGTTAACCTTCAAATCGAATTGTTGCATCCTCAAAAACGACCTCCTCAAGTGTTCCAAGTGTTCTTCATACATTTGGGACTTGACCACTATATCATCAATGTAAATCTCCATGAACCGGCCAATAAAGTCATGGAATATTGCATTCATTGCTTGCTGAAATGAAGCACCTGCATTCTTTAGGCCGAAAGGCATTACAACCCACTCAAAGGTTCCCAAAGCTCCGGGACACCTAAAAGCAGTCTTAGCCGTATCGGCCTCATCGATGAAGATCTGATTATAACCGGAATGGCCATCCATAAAGGATAAGACCTTATGGCCTGATGCCCCATCCACCAACAAATCTGCAACTGGCATTGGATACTCGTCCTTTGGAGAGGCCAAATTCAAATGTCTGAAGTCCACGCATACTCTGATCTTGCCATTCTTCTTGAGGACTGGTACAACATTAGAAAGCCGAGTGACATACCTAGCTGTTCGTATAAACCCAGCATTGAAAAGGCGTTCGATCTCCTCTTTCACTTGCAAGTAGACTTCATTGGACATCCTCCTTGGTGGCTGTTTAAATGGCCTGAAACCCGCCTAAATGGGTAACTTGTGTTCCACCAAATCCCTGGATAGGCCTGGAAGCTCGTCATAGTTCCAGGCAAAACAAGACTTGAATTCGGTCAAGAGCTCAATGAGCTTTTTCTTCACGTCCTCTGGCACAAGCTGACTAATATATACAGGCCTAGGATTTTCTTCATCTCCTAGGTTAACTTCTTCCAAAGGATCTTGAACATCAGCTTTCAAGTCATCTAACTTGACAGGAGCTGCTTCAAGTTCTTCCAACCGAATCTCATCCAAGTCTTCCTCCGTAGTTTCGTCTTCATTGATTACCTCGGCCGCACAGGCTGAATAACCCTCTTCCTCCAGCTCTTGTTCTTCTTTTAGCCTGTTCTCTAGCCAATACGCCTCAAACCTTGCCAACATGGCCAACAAAGCCATGTCCTTCTCTTTCTCTGAAGGCCTTGCTAACATTGGGACAATCGTTTGGTTGAAGCTATAATCGGCCTATTTGACTCCGTGATCATTGGGCCGATTAATTCTCGATACAGTGCCTTCACCTCTTCTACCAACTTATGAGCAGAAACAGGTACAATTTTATGGCGGCCATACTTATCCAGGCCTGCCACTTTCATTGGGCCGACATCTTCATCGTACAATCTTGCCTCGGCATGATTGGTTGAAGCAAGAAAAGGCCTGCGATCTGCCCAAACTACCTCCACATCGTCTTGATTCCAAAAAACCAAACACTGATGCAATGTTGATGGCACGGCAAGACAGGCGTGAATCCAATCCCTTCCCAACAAAACATTAAACGAAGATCGTGAATTTACAACGAAGAAAGGGGTTATAAGAGTCTTTGATCCAATTGTTAAATTCATGATCAAAATCCCTTGACAAGTTGTTTCCTGTCCAGTGAAATCGGTTAAAGTAGCCGTTGATGAGACCAGGTCTTGATCTGTTTTCCCGAGCTTGAGCATGGTAGACCTAGGCATGAGATTGGCCGCAGAACCATTATCAACAAGGAGTCGATTAATCGGCATTCCATCCACACATCCTGAGATATACAAAGGCTTGATATGCCCCGTCATCTTGGGTGTAGGCTTTTCAAATATCACGCTTGCGGCTTGATTTTTCGTGCTGCCTCCATCCTCATCCTTCAAGATTACTACTGAAGGTCCATCTCCATTCAGGCCTGAATTGAAGGACTCCTTCAGTATTTCGGCAGTCTGACCCATCTCCACCATGTCGCCTTCCATGGCAGTAAGCTTGTTGTCTTTCGCCTCTAGTTCAGATGGAAGGAAAACCACCATGTTGCATTGCATCTTTGAGGCCTGCCCAGGTCTGAACTCCTTGGCCTGTGGATTCAACCGCGATTTGGCCCCCGAGTCTTGTTTCTTTGGCTCAGGAACTCCTTTCTTCATCAAAGTAACCTGCCTTGGAGGAGGCTTAATCCTAGCCTCCTCAAGGGTTTTCTCCAGTAAGGCCTTCTTTTCAATCCAAGAAAACTGCTCTGAAAACGAACCAGCAACAACCTCCTTGTAAGTTCTTTCCAGAGGATTGTGTTCACGCCTAGGCTTGGCTGGTTCATCCTTCAACTTTTCCGCGACCAACTCCATCGGCTTCTTCCCGTTAGGGTCGTCTACATCCGTCACGTCTTCAACTGAATCTAGCTCTTCTCGAGTCCTTCTATCCGCCTGCCTAGACCGTTGGCGGCGCCTTTTCTGGGATCGGGAGAAAGGTGGCTGCGGAGTAGGAAACTTAGGATGCTCAACCTTATGCCATTCATTTGGAGGAATGACAGGAGGCTTAACAGTCCTAGGCTTCCCTCTGGATGGAGCTGAAATTCTGAGATGGTTGAGCTCGTCCTCTATTTCTATCACACCTGGCTGAATTCTGCTGAAGACCGATTCTCGCCTGACCAATTTCTCTTTTGGCCTACGTACCTCCTCAGGCCTGAACTCCGATCTACCCACGATTATACTTTTCAACACAGGTTTGGACGGAACTGCATGATGTCCACACTCAGTACAGACCAATGAACAACTTGGTTTTTCTGGTTTTCTGACTCCTTCAGGCCTCAACCACCAAGATTTCTTCTTCTCAAACCTCCTCACCCTTTCAGGAGTGGAGTCTTCCTCATAGGATGGATCCCAGTAGTCGTCTGATCTAGGCCTGAATGCTGCTCTTGACGGTGCCCCCAAGCTTACTCTGGGCCTTAGTGTGGTTCTAGGCATGAACCTCGTATTCACTGATACCATGTTTGCACTTAGGCCTGAAGGAAATGGGTTTCCATCTACACCCATGACTTGCTTATCTTTCGCGGGAAAGTTGAATTCTCCCCGATCAATCTTATCTTGAATGTCATTCCTGAACACAAAACAATTATTGGTCGAATGACTCCAAGAATTATGGTACTTACAATATTCCTTGCCCTTAAGCTCGTCCGGTGCTGAGATCTTGTGGCCAAAGGGCAGCTTTAATAACTTGTCCGTCAAGAGCTGATCAAAAATAGCCTCCGCTTTGGTGATGTCAAAGGTGTAGGCCCTGGTAGGCCTATTAGAGGCTTCTTGGACTGTCTGCTTCGTAGGTTCTGTCTTAACAAAGGCCTTGCAGACATAAGGCTTTCTATTGATGATTTCAGCCACATCAACATCAAGGTTAGCCTCAGTCTCAATCGCAGCAACATCATAGTTAGGGTCTTGATAGTAGGTCCCTTTAGAAGCTGCCTTTTTATCTTTCTCCTCTTCCAAAAGCTTCTCATACCGCGAGGCCTTTGCGGACAGTTCGAACAAGTCTCAAAATTCTGTACCATGATACTTCTTCTTGAACTCAAAGTCTAGGCCGTTCAGTGCTAAACGCACATATTCGGCCTCGGGCAAAGGAATCTTGCATTTAAAACGTGCTGTCTTGAATCCGGAGAGATAAGACTCCACGCCTTCCTTTGGGAGTTGACGGTAGGGAGACAAATCCGCCATCGTTATCTCTGGTTCCACCCTATAAAACTGCTGATGGAACATCTCTTCGAGCTGAGCCCAGGCCTGGACAGAGTTGGGTGGGAGATTGATATACCAAGTGAAGGCCGTTGCAGTCAAGGAATTTGGGAAGAGCCTTAACTTGAGCTTGTCATTCGTTCCAACTTCCCCACACTGCACCTGGAATCGGGCAACGTGTTCGACCGTGGACTGCATATTCTCCCGTGTGAATGTCTGAAATTCAGGGACTCGGTATCCCTTGGGAAAGGCCTCATCATCAACCTCCTCCGTGTGAGACTTCTTGTACATGGGTCTACCCACAGGCCTGAATCCAGGCCCTAACTGTTCTTGGAGCAAATCCAGGACCTGTTCCCTTCCGATCATATTTGGCACCGGAGACGGCTATGGACGCGCCTCTTGTGCCTGCAGATTCACGCCTGAGTTTGCCCCCCGAGTCTCTGGGGCTGAAAGAGCGTGAGAAACGTTCCTGTCCTTAACAGCACCTTGTCCTCCGTGAGGAGGCCTTTTGTCAGTCTTTTCAGGCCTGTTTGGATTTTCCAGCAAAACGGCCCTTTGTTCCTTGTTCGTTGGATGCGTCGGTTCCTTCCCAATAACAACTCCTTTGCCTCTCTCTCCTGCCGGTGCAGGGCTGTTTGATGAAGAAGCTTGATAAAACACCTGCGGCGGTGGCGGGAATGGTCCTTCAGACCTGTTTGTTCATGGCCGTTGCCATAAACTCCGAATTGCGGTAGAACTTGTTGCTGAGGAACAATTGGCAGCCTCTCTGCCATTGAGGCAATCAAATTATTGATTGCTAGAGTCAAAGGCTCTATGGACTAAGACATCGTTTGCGACACGGTGTGCGAAATCTCCTGCCCTGCAAAAAACATATAATTCTTGACGCTATCCGTGGCGTCATTGAGATCTTGTGCATTGATTTGAGGGATGGCTTCCTCGAGCAGCGGTACGTCAACAGCGACTCCTTCAGGGCTGCCTGGAGGGTCCGGTTGCGGTGGATCCGCTTGTGGTGGTGGTGGTATTGTTGCCTTCTTTGCCGGCATGCTTGAAACCTTTTAACGACTAGGGTCCCACCGGGCATGCCAATGAAAACTCGCGTTTTTGGCACACAAGGGTGTGAATGCGTGAATGCGGGCGTGCCAAGACTTGTAGCGCCTAACTTGTTGTGAAGATTCCCGTGAATCTTGACTTCTATCGTAAAAGCGATTGCGTACGACCCAAAGGTTAAAGATCGTAAGAAGGTTCGTGGTTTGCCACACGGTTGTGGACTTTAAATTTCCTACTCATATAGGAAATGAGACGTGAGAACGTAAACTTTATTACACCGGGATAATAAAGTGGTACAAGAAAAGATAAAATTCAAACTACTTGGAAAAGTGAGTTCGAATGGGGGTGAATACTGGGTATTCGATAGGCTACTTTGCTGAAAGTAGGAAAGTGTTTGTAAGCGTTAGCTTTGATTGGTGTTGGACCCGTTTTTCTTCTGATGAACTTGTATTTATAGGCACTGCAGTATGCTGATTCAGGCCTGAATCCGAATCCAGTCTTGCACCACAAGCTGCCATGTGTCCCATGTTCTTTCCACTTTTCATGCATACTTGTTCATGGGCAGTTCTCAGAGGTTGACGGCAGTTATACTTGATCATGGGTAGTGGGCTTCTCACATAGTGACATGTGTCCCATGTGTTGGTGAAAATATCCTCCAACTTCCCTCCTTTTGTGCCGTAATGTTCCACATGGCCAATTGACTTGGTCAATTGGCCTTTGAATTGAGAAAATCCCAACTGCTAGAGAACAACCAATTCCCTACAACAGTGGGCCCTGCTCCCCATCTCATTTCAGCACTTTTTATGAGCCTAAAACCGTGGATTAGCTCCATGGTTCAAATCAACATTCCCTCACGGGTCACACCGTGGGCTGCAAAATATTTTGGGCCGTAGTTCTCGTGAGCTGCCCCTCTCAAAGACCTTGGGCCACAATTCTTTACATGGGTTATGTGCTTCTTGGGCCCAAATGGGAAAATACCCATGGCCCAAAAATCAACCAATCAATTTATTTAACTCTCGGCCCAATTTATTTAAAAGAATTCCAATCACGGCAAGCCCGATCCGCGGTGCCAAAAACGAGTATAAACAGAGTTTGAACACCAAGCCATGAAAACGTCCAGGAGGATGAGCCTTTGTGAAGATGTCCGCAGTCTGATCGGATGAGGAAACTGAGAGAAGGCGAACGCTACCCTGAACAACATGTTGTCGAATAAAGTGGCAGTCGATCTCAATATGTTTGGTGCGATCGTGGAACACATCATTGCGGGCAATCTGAACAGCACTCTGATTATCACAACAAAGTGTAGTAGCGGTGGAATGAATAACACCCATATCACTGAGGAGCCAGCGAAGCCATATCAACTCTTGAGTAGTGTCAGCAATAGCACGATACTCCGCCTCAGTACTAGAACGAGAAACAAGAGATTGCTTCTTACTTCGCCAAAAGATGAGAGAGTCACCAAGAAAGAAGCAGTAACCTGTGGTAGAACAACGATCAGTGGGGTCACCAGCCCAATCAGCATCGGAATATGCACATAACTCAAGGGAGGAATGTGCTGAATAGTAAAGGCCATGAAATAGAGTGCCTTTGACATAGAGAAGAATTCGAAGAACAGCTTGAAAATGAGTCGATCGAGGAGCAGACATGAACTGGCTAACTATGTGAACGGCATAGGCAATATCAGGCCGGGTGACAGTAAGATACATAAGACTACCAACCAATTGGCGATAAAGAGTGGCATCAGGGAGTGGTGCGCCATCCAGAGGAGTGAGTCGAGTGGTTGGCTCAAGTGGTGTAGATGCAGTCTTATTGTCGGTGATACCAGCACGACTAAAAAGATCTAAGGCATACTTAGCTTGAGTAAGATAGTAGCCATCGGATGTAGAGGAGATCTCAAGACCTAAGAAATAGCTCACAGTACCCAGATCCTTCATCTGAAATTGCTTGCTGAGGAAAGCTTTGAGATTAGAAATACCAACATTATCATCGCCAGTAATAATCATGTCATCAACATAGAGAAGAAGAAAAATAATACCACGTGCAGACTTCCGGATAAAAAGTGCAGAATCATACTGGCTAGAAGAGAATCCAAAATTCTGAATAGTGGTGCTGAATTTGGCAAACCAGGCACGTGGAGCTTGCTTGAGACCATAAAGAGCACGATTAAGTTTACAAACTTTGTTTGGAGGATGATTATACCCAGGTGGAGGCCGCATATAGACTTCTTCAGTAAGATCACCATTGAGAAAAGCATTCTTGACGTCCATCTGATTTAGATTCCACTTGCGTACGGCAGCAACCGCAAGTAAACTCCGAACAGAAGTGAGACGAGCAACTGACGCAAAAGTTTCCTCATAGTCAATACCATACTCTTGAGAAAAACCCTTTGCAACCAAAAGAGCTTTGTAACGCTCTATAGAGCCATCAGAGCAAGTTTTTATCTTGTAAACCCATTTAGAACCAATAGGAGTCTTGCCAGGAGGAAGGTCAACGATATCCCAAGTGTGTGTTTTATCCAAAGCCTGTAATTCTTCTGCCATTGCTTGCTGCCAAAGAGGGTTAGAACTTGCCTCACGGTAGGAATGAGGTTCATGCTGAGAAAGAATAGTAGAAAAACAATGATAATCGCGAAGATGAATAGGTACTTCCCTTACCCGAGTAGACCGACGAAATGGTGAATCATCAGATAAAGGTGGTGCAGGAAGCTCAATAGGAGGAGAGTTGGGTAATGTGAGGGGCTCATTGGGAGCAGAACCAAAACGTGAAGGCTCGGGAAGGGACGAGTCAGAAGGCGTAGGAGTAGGGCCAGGAGGTGCAGGAGTAGGATCATCAGACAGAATCGGCGCCTCGGGATAGACCGTAGAAGAAAGCTTGGAAGAACCTGTATCAACATCATCAAGAAATATATCTACAGAAGGGTCAGTGAAGAAAGATGAAGTAGACACAGGGGGTAAGTGAAACTTGGACATAGAAGAGAACATTTTGTGTTCCCAAAATATGACATGCCGAGAAATGCGAAGGCGTTGAGAAGAGGGATCCCAACATTTGTATCCTTTATGCTCAATCGAATACCCTAAGAAGCAACAAAGACGGGCACGAGGTTCCAATTTTGTGCGCTCATGGGGTTGTAAGAGAACAAAACAGGCACATCCAAAAACCTTAAGAAGATCATAGGCAGGCAATATACCATATAATCGTTCATAAGGCGACTGATTTACAATGGTAGGGGATGGGACACGCTTAATGGTATAGACAGCAGTGAGAGCAGCCTCCCCCCAAAGTCGCTCAAGACAAGAGGCATCTATAAGAAGGGCACGAATAGTATCCAAAATGTGTCTATGCTTACGCTCTGCACGACCATTTGTTGAGATGTGCCAGAACATGACCTATGTGGCAAGGTTCCATTTTGGCGAAGATATTTTAAAAAGTCTGTCTCTCTATATTACATGGCATTATCAGCACGAAAAACTTTGATTGGGCGTGAAAATTGAGTTTGAACCATTTTGGAAAAATCATAATAAATCTGTTGTACTTCAGATCTATTCTTCATGAGATATAACCATGTAAAACGAGAATAATCATCTATGAAAATAACAAAATATTTGGAACCGCCCATGGTAGTGTTCGGTGAAGGTCCCCAGATATCAGAGTGAACTAAATCAAAGGGAGCAGAGGACAAAGAGTCACTCGAATGAAATGGCAATGCTGGTTGTTTAGCAAGTTGACAAGAAAGACAATCCACGTGTTCATCTTTTACATGTCCTAAATGTCCACTTGAAACTAGGGTACGTATTCGACCAAAAGACGCATGACCCAATCGAGAATGCCAAATACCAAGAGAATTAGAAGAATTATAAGTAACGGAACATTTCGATTGACTCACTGAATGAGTGGGAGGTGCAACAGATTGGGATGGAATATGAAGATTGATGAGCTCATACAGGCGTCCAACCTTACGGCCTATCCCAAGAGTTTTACCTGTCCGAGGATCCTGCACATGACAACCAGTAGCAGAAAAGATTACGGTAAGCCCAAGTTCACACAATTGCCCAACAGAGATTAGATTCAATGTAAGTTTAGGGATCAAATATGTATCAGAGAGAGATATGGTGGAAGTAGAGATATGACCAACATGACTGGCATGCATGTGAGAACCATTAGCTGTTTGGATGGCTGGAGTGTGAGAGGCATGTGACTTGGAGGAAAAAATGGCAGAATCAGATGTCATATGGTTACAACAAGCTGAATCAAAGAACCATGTGGATGTACCTGTGGCAGCAGATAAGGCAGTAGAATTCTTACCAGACTCGGATAAAATACCACATTTGGAGAGAATATCCGCAAATACAAATGGCAATGAACTTTTGGTGAACCGAGTTGAAGAAGGTTACTGTTTGAGACCTTCCAAAATGGCGTGGGCATACGGTGATGTGTCAAATGGTTCCATAGCAGCAAACCACAAAAAAAATGAGTGCAAGATGCAGCCGCTCCGTAGAGAAAAGTAAATAACAATGTAGCAGACAATAGAACTAGGACAAAAGGTAACCTCCTCTTCTTTTTTTTGGTGTTGGTTTGGGGAGAAATATGTGGCGATCTGTTGGTGTGGCAGTGGTTGACAAGGATGGACGATGTGAAGCGGCAGCAGTTGAAGGTGTCGACGACGTAGAGTTTGGGTTTAGAATCACTTATTTGACTGAGTTTGGGTCTAAAATCACTGAGTTGACTGAGTTCGGTGACTGAGTTGACTGGGTTTTCAATATTTGGGTTGATTTGCTTGTTTGGAGTTGATTGTTGTTGTTGTAATGGCTTATCGGGCTAGAGGTAAAAGAGGTAAAGGCGTGGTGGTGAATAACGGTGATGGAATTGATAACTTTGGCAACCAAAATCGTTATAGGAATCAGATTGAAGAGTTGAATACACAAATTGCTACCTTAAACAGTAAGGTGCAATTGTTGATGTTGAAAAGACAATTTGCTACCTTGATTACGAAGGTGCATTGTTTACTACCTCGTGGAGGTATTGATAATTCTTATAGGCAATTTAAGTCTAGTTTTTAACTACAAGGAGGGGAGCAACATTGATGTTGGCCTTGTTGAATTTTATGGAAAGTTTAATCTAAACAAGATTGAGGAGAATGTGAGCCTCAATTCAGATGAGTTTGAAAGGGGAATGGAACTCGGTTATTTCGATGATCTTCCTATCTTTGATGAGCTCTTGCTTGAAGAGCTTGGAGTTGATTTTAAAGCTGGTGGTTTCAAAGTCCTCTCCGTCTTTGATGAGTTCTCAAATGAGGAACTTGGAAATGATCTGAAGGTGACTCCATATTGGAGATTGGAGAAGATCTTAAGGTTGATAATGCCGACGAGATTAGAAGTAATTTTGAAGACTATCTCATCTTTAAGAGTGGTGAACCGGAAGATGTTCCCATCTATGACGAGTTTGAAGAAGAGTATTGTGTTGATAATGAAAAGGGAACGCTTGTTAATATGATCAAGGAAAGCTTCCTTATGACTAGGCAAGAAAGTGATAGAAGAAGTTCCTTATGCTTTGGTTGTGTCACCGAAGATGGATGAAGTCGTTTTAGATCATCCACCAATGGTTGGAGATTTTGGAGAGCCAAAACTTGATGATTGCTTCCATTATTTGCCTTCCGAGTTGCACATGGTGCAAGGGGTGATCAAATTGGTTCCTTTTCCTAGTACACCCCATTCGGTATTACCGAAAGAGGGAAAAGATGATTTAGAACAGCTTGTTGATCCTTTGGGATTTGTCTTCAAGCAAGCAAGTTTTGAAGATTGTGTGGTGACTTTTCAACATGCTAAGGTGGCTAGGTTTTGGCACGACTTGGGGGTGTTTATGATGAGCTACTCCGAAGATATTTTGATTCACAAGAGACATGGCAAATGGGTGATTTCTTGGCACATAAGCAAGGATGCGGTGGATGTACACAAACGAAAGCTTGTATTGAAGATGGGTTATTGCATGAGGGTGACGTGAATTAAGGAAATGCAATCACATGCCTAATTCGGAGCTGCATAATAAATAGTTTTATAGTTCTATATTTTCTTTATTTAGTTGTCTTGAGTCTTGTGTCCAACTTGAGGACAGGTTGTTTTTTTTAAGAGGGTGAGTCTAATGCAGTAGGTTTAAGGGTATGTATATCTTTTCAGTCCTTTGTAATAAAGGGTCTATAAATAGGAGTCTAGAATGCTCATTAGTGGTTTTTTTTTTTTTTTGATGTATTGATAAAAGAATATAGAGAGCTTTTGCTCCTTGTATCCCATCTTGGGATTTATCTCTCTTATGAATCTATCCCTTGATTTGGTTTGCATCACTTAGCTTCAAAGTCTTTCATCTTTCCATTTATATCGACAGAAACACAACCAATTTGAGCATGTATTTTCAAGGTGAGAGTAAGGCCAACGGAGGTAAAACAAAGGCAGTACCATAACATCCTCACATGAACAAAGAAAAAACAGCTCGAGTATTTTGCTATCACCAGAAATAGCCATGTATTCTTTGAAGGCGATGTAGAGACCCGTATTTTCGAAATTTGTTTAAAGGTTTATTAATAATAGAAATTGAGGAATTTATTAGATTTATTTGACTTGGGGTCTTTGAGATAAAATTGTTAGTGGAGGGAGTGCAAGTGTGATTTGGGTGTGTCCTAGTATATATGGGTGTGTGTGAGTGTAGGGGATTAAAAATCCCAAACCTCACTCTCTCACCTCTCCCGATCTCCCTCTCTCTCGGCTCTCTCCTCTCTCTCTCTTGCTCTCCCACCAAAAATCACCACCAAAACTCGAAACCCAAGTAACCCAACCCTCTCTCCATCTTGCTCAAGTGCTATTGTGTTCGTAGCTCGTCCAGTTTGGCTCGGAGAGGAGTATTTTGGGGCG
This sequence comes from Rhododendron mucronatum var. ripense, assembly GCA_019656295.1. Classification (NCBI taxonomy): domain Eukaryota; kingdom Viridiplantae; phylum Streptophyta; class Magnoliopsida; order Ericales; family Ericaceae; genus Rhododendron; species Rhododendron mucronatum. Next base: position 168,037 of record BPLT01000288.1, read on the forward strand.
TAGTTCAAGTTTGAGTTCTAAGGTTCGTGTGGCCCGATCTCCTTGCGTGTTTGCTCTCCGACTTCAAGGTAGGGATTTCTTACTTATTCTATGTGTTTATGAGTGATTTTGTGTTTTGATCGTGCTTGGATCATTGTATTTCGTCGTTGGGTTTGTCTCAAAAATCTGCTGAAAGTTCTACCCGAAGCCCCGTGGTATCGATACGGATTAAGGGCCGTATCGATACAGTAAGCTTATCTTTTTAGACAGTTGATTCCGTATCGATACGGATTAAGCGCGTATCGATACAGTGAGCTTATCTCCAGTTTTGCACCTTTTGCTCCTCCGTTGATTGTTTTGAACCCTTGATCACTTCTAAACCTTTTTGGACACCTCCAAACCTATTTCAAGCATGTTAAATTGAATGCCTTTGGTTAGTCTAAGTTACCCTCGTCTCGTTGGCCTTCCATCGTTAATGAAAGAGTAGTAGCTTACTTGATTAAAACTTAATCGAAACGCAACTATGAGATTGATAGTACTTGGGAATGATTATGGCATGACATGGTAAACGATATAGACACGCTTGGTATTGTAGCATGTTAGGATAGTTGGGGAAGCCGTATTGGGTACTATGGTACGATATAGTGATTGATGGATTGAAAAATGTACAGTAGAGAGGTTGTCGATTATCATAGGTTAAAAAGGGTATAACGACGGATGTTTAGTTGGACGATAGGAACTTGTCTAGAGGTCCGGAAGAGAGTGGGGTAACCTATACCCTCGTGAATTGTTTCGTGGAGCCTTCTAAATTCCTCTGGTGTTTGTTCTTTAAGATTTTCGTTTAGAACTTAGTGGGTGGTGTGTTGTGGAATTGTTGTGGGTTCAATATGCGACGTAGGGCGTCATGTTAGACTATGAGGAATAATGTGAACTTAAAGTACTTATTAATGTGCAATGAGACATGGGCATGAGTTTGTAATACGTTGAATGGTGGTGAATGAAAGATTGCGAACTTGGGAAGTGTTGTTATCCTGTGTTTGGGTTGATTATGCATATGTGTTGTGTGAGTTATGAATGTTGAATTGAGGGTCCTGCAACGCAAGGTGTGGTAATGCGGAGACTCTAGAGGGCCCGCAACGCAAGGTGTGGTAATGCGGAAACCCAGGTGGAGAGAATTCACTGTAACGCAAGTGGTGGTAATACAGTTGAATGTCTTGCATGGTGAAGGGAGTTATGATCGACTATAGAAGTTCATGTTGTTGTTGGGCTGTTTCTTGTTCGAAATTGTAAGTGTTGAAAAAGGGAGTAAATGATTGAATTTATCAATGTTTTGGAAAAGGAATGAACTTGGTTTTGGAAAAAGGATTTTTATGAAAATCCTCCGGCTATTCCCGAACGAATCAACGGTTCCGGTATTTGGGCACAAATCAACGGATTCCGGTATTCAAGCGAATCAACGGAGTTGACCCGTAAAGGTCAAGAGTTTTCTCAAAACTACATAGCCAATAAAAAGATGAATGTTTTCTTTTACGAAAAGAGGTCCATTGGTAATTGATAAGAAATGAGGAGTCTTATAATGGTTTGGGAAACTGTCGTGAGTTATCTTGGTGGACGTGTATTTAATGTTGCTCTCAGTTTGATGTATGAATGGTTAGGGACACCATTATGATGTATTGAATCTCGTAGTCATGGTCTGTCGGTTCCTTATGGTGCCCTTCTGTATCTCTTGTTCGTTGAGTCGAAACCATTCATTATCATTGCATGATTCATTACATTTACATATAGCTTGAGTATAGAATTCTCTACTGGGCTAGTGTAGCTCAGCAAAATCCTTCTTTTCAGGTTCGAATGTTGGGCAATAGACTACATGCAATGGTGTGCTTGGACATGAAGATTTTGGAAGCCGACTTCTTTAGTCACTTAATCTTCTTTTGTAATTGATTTACTTTTGTAAAAGATGAGTTTGTGACCAATTGTTCTTAAATTCCTTTGACTAAAGAAATTGTAATACTCTAAACAAATTCGTACTTGTGATTAAGTTGATTTGGGCCGCGGTGCCAAAGTTGTATATTTTAACTTTTGGGGACTTGCTTGTGAAGTTAAATAGTTGGGAACCTTTTGGGTATTATTAAGTTATGCGAGAATCTTTTATCAAATTGGATTATTTATTTATGTTGAAAATCGAGGGCGTGACAAATTGGTATCAGAGCATTAGGTTTGAATACCTAGAGACCGTGGGGAGACTTAGTCTCAGGGGTTCAAAAATCATTGCATATTTTTAACAAGACATGTGTGTGCTTGCATGATCGACGTTTGTTCACCGATGTGGCTTTGTATTCACATTTACTCAGATAGGTGGAATGTTGGTGACTCGTGTTTAGGAAAAATGGAAGTTTGGCTTATGCGTAGTGTATGTGACAGCGTCTGTTGTTATTGTTGTTGTTTCCTTTAGCAGTCTTGTTCTTGGATTCTTGGTGGTAAAAAAAAAAAATGCCTTTTAGGTGAACTGGAAAGCTGTGAAGGATTGTAGTGGCTATGGTTGCGACTTTTGTTATGGTTATGGTTATTGTTGATAGTCTTGGTCTTGAACCATTCGTAGTAAGGTACTTTTTTAGATTAGATATTCGACGGGAAAGAATCTGAAAGGTTGAGATAGTTGTAATGTTTGTGCGTGGTGGCGAGGCCAACATATGAGATATCTGTTAACATGTAATGAAAGTATCAGACTATTAAAAAGACTTGCGAGTTTAGTGTTTGATATGTTTTATTCAAATTGCGCTAATTATGTATTAAATATTAAATGCTTAAAGTAGATTTTACGTGACGTGAAATGCGTTAAGTGTAAACGAGCGTAAGGTAGTATGTTTGTTGCGATAGAAGAGGAAAGGAGGAAAGAGAGTGCATGTTGAGGTGTGACAGGAGCCATAGTTTGTTCAGAAAGTGAGTGAGATGTATCATAACTAGAGGGTCTTGAATGTATGAAGGGATAATGTCTTATTGTGGTAATGAATGTGTTCTGTTATTATTATGGTATTGAGGTAGTGATTTTGAATATAGGTAAGGCGAGTTGAGTCTGCGTAGAAAGTCATAAGTATTTGAGGTTGACCTAAGAAGATGAGGGTTATAAGTAGGGTGTCAGGATACGGTATGTGTCTTCTGGACACCCAGGCGACTGCCGATGAGATCCAGTTGGAAGAGGCGCTTGATCACCGCTCCTTCTAGATGGAAGTCTCGGAGAGTCAATTGGACACTAGGATTGTGTATAGGAGTAGATCTTTAGGTTTGAGATAGATGATTGTACATAGAAATTGCAAAAAAAAAGAAGGAAGTGTAATGGCGCTGAAATTTTCATTGCTGAAGTGAATGTCGTGATGGTGTCTTTACAATAGATTGGTAGGAAGTAGTGAAGGCATTGCTTGGTGAGAGGGACAACAAGACGTGAGGTGAACTATATTGATGTGATTTGAGGCGGGTGATTGATGTCAGTGTGTGGTGAGAGACTTGTTTAAAGTGAGGTCAATATGAATGAGGACTATTGTGAATTAAAAAGTTGGAGTGTGGAGATTGTGTGTGATGTGAATTGGCGATGTAGACTAGACTGATGACAGTATATGATGCATTGAGGTTGAATGCAATTGTGGTAAATATCTTTGAGGAAAATTGAGGTCGTTATGACTACTTAGTTGAGAGAACATTGTGAGCTACGAAAACTTGTGGTGAGCGAAACTGTTAGAGGTTAATGGTGCGAGTGAAATTGATTCTTAAGTAGTGAAGTAGTTGGAGTCGTTGAACATAACAAGAAGTAGAGACATGTTGTTAAGTCGTAATGTTGTTGGAATAGAAGAATGATTAGAATTGATAATACATGCATTTGTGGTGTGATGTTTAAGATTACGAATAAGAGAACTATATGATTTACTTTGACTAAATGAATGGGAATGCTTGAGATTGGTAAAGTGAATAGACGTTGTGTGAGGCATTGTGAAATCAAAAAGAACGATATAACTGTTGGGCTTTGAAAGCCATGAATTGTGAAGTGTTGGACACTCAGTGAGTCTGTTGGATATGGAGCGAGTCTATTAATGCATGAATATGTTTGGTGTCGTGTAAGTTGTTAAATGGTATGATTGGTTTGTGGGGATATTTCGTGTATGAAATTCGTTGCTATTTAGTTGAAACCTATGTGTTTGACTTGCTATGTAGTCCCAATGCGCGAAGTTTATTTTAGTATACAATGTAGGATAAGTAATGAAGCGTATGTGGGTATTTGTTATGAGGAATTATTTTCGTGTAGTTGGAATATGGTGTATGTCTTTTCTTGAGTAGAAACAATATTACGTGAGGAATTAAGTTTAAAGAAAATGGTAGATTTGAGAGTTTACGTGAATGGTTCCAATATCGTGTCGTGTTGAGTTACATAGAAAGAACACATTACTGTAAGAGAAAATTTGGGTTTCTAGGACAGGAGTTGGCAGTGATGCCGAGTGGGATGAGAGATGCGGAAAAGCATTAGATCATGGTTGCGTTTGAATGTTAGATAGATGAAAAGACGTTTGAGATTTGTGCAGAGTTCATAGGGAATAGTTATGCGGGTAGATGGGGGTGTGAGTTGGAAATAAGGACTAGCGGTTTGCCTTATGTGTGCTTGGTGTCAATGTCTATCCATAATATTTATCAATAGAGTTGAATCGATTGTGAAATGTGTGGCTTTTGGAGTTGAAGAGAATGTCAATAGTTTTAAGATGTAAGGAGTGTAATTATGGTGAGTTAGTGTTCATAACTGAGCAGGGGATGATGAATGTTAGAAAGTCTTGTCATTGGGTGTTGGGTTCCTTAGTTTTAGTATTGTAAGAATTATTCGGGGTGTCCTAGATTAGTAGTTGACATTGATTGGGAAGAAGAGAATGTGGAATTTAAAGTGTAGAGAATGATTAGAGGTGGGTGTAGTTCTTGAGGAGAAACCGGTGAGAATCATAAGAATATGAGATTGACTGTTGAATGGTAGGACCATACCGTTAGATTATGGAAAAGTGGCATGGGGTTATGTATTGTAATTGAAAACTCAGTTGGACTTGATTAGGTAAATTTCGAGGACGAAATTTTTTTTTAAGGAGGGTGAGATGTAGAGACCCGTATTTTCGAAATTTGTTTAAAGGTTTATTAATAATAGAAATTGAGGAATTTATTAGATTTATTTGACTTGGGGTCTTTGAGATAAAATTGTTAGTGGAGGGAGTGCAAGTGTGATTTGGGTGTGTCCTAGTATATATAGGTGTGTGTGAGTGTAGGGGATTAAAAATCCCAAACCTCACTCTCTCACCTCTCCCGATCTCCCTCTCTCTCGGCTCTCTCCTCTCTCTCTCTTGCTCTCCCACCAAAAATCACCACCAAAACTCGAAACCCAAGTAACCCAACCCTCTCTCCATCTTGCTCAAGTGCTATTGTGTTCGTAGCTCGTCCAGTTTGGCTCGGAGAGGAGTATTTTGGGGCGTAGTTCAAGTTTGAGTTCTAAGGTTCGTGTGGCCCGATCTCCTTGCGTGTTTGCTCTCCGACTTCAAGGTAGGGATTTCTTACTTATTCTATGTGTTTATGAGTGATTTTGTGTTTTGATCGTGCTTGGATCATTGTATTTCGTCGTTGGGTTTGTCTCAAAAATCTGCTGAAAGTTCTACCCGAAGCCCCGTGGTATCGATACGGATTAAGGGCCGTATCGATACAGTAAGCTTATCTTTTTAGACAGTTGATTCCGTATCGATACGGATTAAGCGCGTATCGATACAGTGAGCTTATCTCCAGTTTTGCACCTTTTGCTCCTCCGTTGATTGTTTTGAACCCTTGATCACTTCTAAACCTTTTTGGACACCTCCAAACCTATTTCAAGCATGTTAAATTGAATGCCTTTGGTTAGTCTAAGTTACCCTCGTCTCGTTGGCCTTCCATCGTTAATGAAAGAGTAGTAGCTTACTTGATTAAAACTTAATCGAAACGCAACTATGAGATTGATAGTACTTGGGAATGATTATGGCATGACATGGTAAACGATATAGACACGCTTGGTATTGTAGCATGTTAGGATAGTTGGGGAAGCCGTATTGGGTACTATGGTACGATATAGTGATTGATGGATTGAAAAATGTACAGTAGAGAGGTTGTCGATTATCATAGGTTAAAAAGGGTATAACGACGGATGTTTAGTTGGACGATAGGAACTTGTCTAGAGGTCCGGAAGAGAGTGGGGTAACCTATACCCTCGTGAATTGTTTCGTGGAGCCTTCTAAATTCCTCTGGTGTTTGTTCTTTAAGATTTTCGTTTAGAACTTAGTGGGTGGTGTGTTGTGGAATTGTTGTGGGTTCAATATGCGACGTAGGGCGTCATGTTAGACTATGAGGAATAATGTGAACTTAAAGTACTTATTAATGTGCAATGAGACATGGGCATGAGTTTGTAATACGTTGAATGGTGGTGAATGAAAGATTGCGAACTTGGGAAGTGTTGTTATCCTGTGTTTGGGTTGATTATGCATATGTGTTGTGTGAGTTATGAATGTTGAATTGAGGGTCCTGCAACGCAAGGTGTGGTAATGCGGAGACTCTAGAGGGCCCGCAACGCAAGGTGTGGTAATGCGGAAACCCAGGTGGAGAGAATTCACTGTAACGCAAGTGGTGGTAATACAGTTGAATGTCTTGCATGGTGAAGGGAGTTATGATCGACTATAGAAGTTCATGTTGTTGTTGGGCTGTTTCTTGTTCGAAATTGTAAGTGTTGAAAAAGGGAGTAAATGATTGAATTTATCAATGTTTTGGAAAAGGAATGAACTTGGTTTTGGAAAAAGGATTTTTATGAAAATCCTCCGGCTATTCCCGAACGAATCAACGGTTCCGGTATTTGGGCACAAATCAACGGATTCCGGTATTCAAGCGAATCAACGGAGTTGACCCGTAAAGGTCAAGAGTTTTCTCAAAACTACATAGCCAATAAAAAGATGAATGTTTTCTTTTACGAAAAGAGGTCCATTGGTAATTGATAAGAAATGAGGAGTCTTATAATGGTTTGGGAAACTGTCGTGAGTTATCTTGGTGGACGTGTATTTAATGTTGCTCTCAGTTTGATGTATGAATGGTTAGGGACACCATTATGATGTATTGAATCTCGTAGTCATGGTCTGTCGGTTCCTTATGGTGCCCTTCTGTATCTCTTGTTCGTTGAGTCGAAACCATTCATTATCATTGCATGATTCATTACATTTACATATAGCTTGAGTATAGAATTCTCTACTGGGCTAGTGTAGCTCAGCAAAATCCTTCTTTTCAGGTTCGAATGTTGGGCAATAGACTACATGCAATGGTGTGCTTGGACATGAAGATTTTGGAAGCCGACTTCTTTAGTCACTTAATCTTCTTTTGTAATTGATTTACTTTTGTAAAAGATGAGTTTGTGACCAATTGTTCTTAAATTCCTTTGACTAAAGAAATTGTAATACTCTAAACAAATTCGTACTTGTGATTAAGTTGATTTGGGCCGCGGTGCCAAAGTTGTATATTTTAACTTTTGGGGACTTGCTTGTGAAGTTAAATAGTTGGGAACCTTTTGGGTATTATTAAGTTATGCGAGAATCTTTTATCAAATTGGATTATTTATTTATGTTGAAAATCGAGGGCGTGACAGGCGATGGT